>JAPYYS010000559.1:57500-102165 GCA_030522525.1 Campopleginae sp. 14b | reverse complement strand
ACGAGAAAAAAAGTTTTTTCACTAAAATAATCGTCACTTCGTGGATTTTCAATATTTTTGCCTGAAATTTGGACCTGATATTCATCAGATCTGGTTCTTCCGTGAAAAAAATAGTGGGATAGCGCGCGATTGAAAAAACATCTTAATTCCGTTATTGGAAATGGGTTGATTTCAGAGTGGATATTAGAGATTTAGCGTTAGCGGCGGTAATACTTATCGTCGCCAACGCGCAATGGACACTACAAACTGTCGTTACACGACGATTTCAACCCCATTCATTACCGGGAGCTAGGAGATATTTACGTCACAAGTTGGTCACTGGGTGGATTCTACCCACAGTGACCACGAAGGATTAACAATGGGATTTTTCTTATCGAGATCGATCGAGATATTGATCCTGAAATATAATAAATAATAAACAACTGTTGTTGTTGTTTGATAATTATTGTTTTTGTGTGGAAAATCAACAGGTTTATCATCACTGTCTATACGGGACGCGGTACGATTTTCTGTGTGCGAATTTCACGGCGTTCGATCAAAGAACGTTCATCTGTCATTTCGCCTCGGAGGTAGATTGTGCGAATTCAAAAAAGTATTGGCATCGTAACGATGCGCTGTACAAATCAGCGGAGACGACAACGCTGTCAACGACAACAACGTCGACATCGACGACGCCGAGTACAACAACGACTCAGCAGGCTCCGTTACAAGGCCCGCGTCCAGGTGGACGAAGGAGGAGACCTTACAGGAGACGACCGGCTTACGATTATTACGAGGAATATTACGACGATGAATCAGCTTACGAAAGAACGCGGCCACGTGGTTACGACAGGCGGGACGAGTACGACTACGACGATCGAAAATACGTCCGAAGGGATCGAGACCGAGATCGTAATTTTCGGGATCGCGATTACTGGGACAGGGAGCTGCCCCGATCACGAGATCCGGATCGACCATTGAGGGAGCCCGAGAGACCGGCTAAAGAGGAACCGCCTCTGAGTCCCCGAGAAAGATTTCCCTCGAGAAACAATCGTCGCGATCCTGTGAGACCCTCGGCCATTATTTCACCGAGAGATCCCGACCTGGAGGACGAGCCGAGGAATAGAAATCGCGACCAGGATCCCCCGATCCGAGCCAGAGAGCCTGACGATTTACCGCACGACGAGAGGACGAGGCCGTTGGACTCGAGGAACAGAGACGTTGACGATCGTCGTTACAGCGACAAAGGGTGAGAAATATTTTATCCTCATATTTTCAGCAGCATTTTCTTTCTTTCCTTAAAATTTGTGGCTTCGCATATAAACGCAAAATATTTTTTATTCTCACGTTTTATCGACGATCCAAATGCATCGACGGGTCTACGAGACCCAGAGTCCAAACAATGGGAACTCAAATTTCACTCTCCATTTTTTTTTCTCGTTCCTTCAAGATACGCGGACGACTACGAGGAAGATCCGGTGGCATCCGGTCCAGCCGCCCCTCCCGGAAGCTCAGACGTTCTCGTGAAACCGGCGGCGCCTCCTTCTTCGGTATACGCGAGGCCCCGTACACCGCCCAAGATTCGACGACCCGTGCCGATCACCGAACAAGAAAAATTCGCTTACAAAGCGACGGCAGCGCCCCCGGCCGCGGGTAAAAATCGTCGAAAAAATAATCATTCGATATCGATTCGCCGATTTCGCAGCAAATTCTTATTTTTTTTCCCCCTATTTGCTGTTCCAGCAGTCGAACCGCGGAGACGTCCTACCGAAATACCTCCAGAGGACGATTACTACGACGAGGAACTCGAGGAAGTGAGACCTCGTCGTCCAGCGAATCGAAGGCGGCCAGGTTTTCGCGATTTCTATGAAAGTCCGAGGGACCGGGATCGCGATCGACCCTTCAGGTAAGGTAACGTACTCTCGGCACAAACAACATCCTCTCTTTCCATCATCCTCGCTCGTCGTTAACGCTCCATCGCTCACTTTCCATCGACAATACTGAAAAAAAAAATAAATAAATAAAACAAAACGAAAATTGTTCAGATCACTCACGTCGACTTCCTCCCATGAAAAGCGCACTGTACGTTTCATAAAATTATTTTCCCACGCAAAACATCGGAATATGAATATTAAAAAAGTTAAAAAAATTATTTAGAATGAGGTATCGCGAGGAGGACGAGGAGGAGCAGTTGAGGCCGAGAAAGCATCCAGAGCGTGGACGAGAACGATATTGGCCCGAGCGAGGAAGAGACAGATCATTGGATCGTTCGAAAGATCGAGGACTCGATAGGATTCCTGAAAGTGGACGGGAGAGGCAATCGGGAAGATTGCAAGACACTGGATCGGATAGACCGAGTTCCGGACGTCCGGTCGAGCGAGAACACGATATAGAGCGTCCAAGGTCATCGTCTAGATCGAAAGAGTCAGGAACAGACATTTTGGAAACGACTAGACGTCCGAATATCTACGAGAGAACGAGCGTAGCTCCGTCTACGACTTCGACAACCTCCACCGAAGCAGCGGTCAAGGGCGACGACTCCAGGAAGCAGCAAACCGATACTCGCAACATTAATCGCCCGGGCGCTCAAAATACTGGGCCAAGGAACTCTCAGGACGAACAACATCGCGATTATCAGACCGACAAGGAGCCAGGATACGATTCCTCGCCATTGGACAATCCCTCAGGAGACGAAATCCCTTCGAAGGACGTGGACAAACCAAAAAACGAAGCTGAAGAATATTCTTCCTTGGAGGACGATTACGACGAGCCTGAATACCAACCAGCGCCGCCACCGCCGCCGAGGACTGCGGTCAGGATCGTTAAGAGACCGTTTCTTCCGTCGAGAGGAGGAAATCCTAATCCCCGAGGACTTTCGCCGGTTGGTTCGAAGACTCCGGAGACATTAAAGAAGGAAGATGCATCGTTGACTCGTGGCTCAGCGAACAAGTCGTCTAAAGGTCAATCGGAGCTTTATCGAGCGCCGGAATCCCATGGAAATGTTGAAAAGTCACACGACTCGAGCGATGCCAACGAGAGACGTAACTACGACGCGTACAAAACGGTTAAAAAAGAAGAAAACCAGAAAACAAGGTCGGAGAACTATGAGGAAGTTCTCTCTCGACCGGCAACGAGAAGACCCGTTGAAAATCCTCGCCGAGAGGAGGATAAACATTCGACACTGGCTCCTGCACCAACCGAGCGGACACGCAGTCAGTCCCATATACCGAGGATCCCTGAAAAGGAAGAAAACGTCAATTCACGCGATTCCGGTCTGAGGAACCTTCCTGGAAGACACTCTGATACTAGAGGGAACTCCAGCGGCCGAGAGAAATCGACTGGCACGTGGAACAGCCAGGAATACCGTCCGGAACACAGCCAAGGTCATCGGGAACCAGATCCAACGCCATCGGTCACGAACGCTTCACCGAATCGTCCAAAATCACGTTTTACCGAAACTCCCAGTTATTACGATTCCTCGTACACGCGAGAGCCGAGCAACGATCGAGAATCCCAACCGATTCTGCAGTCCGGAAACGTGGCAACGAGTAAACAAACATTGAACGAAGTTGTGACGCACGATCGTCTCCAGGAGATCCCAGAGTCCGAATACGACGTGACCTTGAACGAAGCACTGACGCCATCGTTCAACAATCAAGAGACAAACCTTCCGAGCGGTTTCGTGCTGCCGATCCACCGGCAACTGAGCAGAGAGCCGATCCTCCAATCGACCGAAAACAGTTACAAAGTATCGCGACCCTACAACCAGCAAACCTCCTTGTCACAGAGTCAGCCACAGCAACAAAAACCGTTCGTTCCAAGTCCGCAGTTCTTACCACTCGCTGGAATCGGGAGCCCGCCAGTCGGTAATGAGAGATCGAGATCGGTTCAGTATTTCCGAACTCCGGAGGCGGTTCACGTGACTGGACCTCAATACAGACACCAAAGAGGACCCTGGCACGATTACACCGGCTATTGACATCGATGATCACAACTCTGGGTGACAAAGAAATAAAAACCACCCGCCTTCCACGTATCAACTATAAAAACTCCAATTCCAAGTCTCGAAAATGAGAAAATTGGTTCTTATTGTTGAAAACGATGATTACGATTCCAAGAGCATTCGAAGAGAGCAATTCCATGAAAATGAAGATTATTGACAGCGATTCCGTCCACGTGTGAACAATAACAACGATCCCGAGCGCAATTCCATAAAATATGAAAATTACTACGGCGATTGCTGTACAGAATTGTAGCGATTCCTGGCACGATTGATTGAGCTCGTGGAAGATCGATTCTCCAAAATCACATCGCGACTCCAAGTAAACTAAAAACCATGCCAGCGATTCCGAGCATCGAGAGTGAAAGCGATTCCATGTAATAAGTATCATAGGCATTTTGAGTTGTTAAGTTACAAGCGATCCCCTGCAATAAAAATTAGTGACAATAACGATATTAATGAAATAATAATTAAAAGAAATGGAACGACGATACCGAGCAATTGCAATAAAATGGAAACTTGAGAAACGATTTTTCAAGGAACCGCTTAGAATTTATTTCTCATTTTAAAACTGTAACTCGATCCGAAAATTTCGCTACCGTATTTCTTCCTTTCAGTGGTATTGTGAATTAGACTTAGACGGGGTCAACAGGAAGCTTAGCTAATTTTTTTTTCCATTTTTTTTTTTATTATCATTCATTCTGTAGCTTCCTTCCCTCACTATCCACATAAACTTGTAAATAAAAAGAGAAATCGGTGAGGAATTACCATTTCGACGACGGAAAACAAATTAAATGATAACGAAGATACAATCCTAGTTTTGTCTCTCTCTCTCTCTCTCTCTCTCTCTCTTCTTGCTATTCCTCGTGTGATTAAATTATTCATGCTCGTCGATAAATCCCTTTTTTTATACCCACGAAGCTCCATCGCGATGCTGTACGTTTGGGCGACCGCCCAAATAATAATTATCATTAGATTTACCGATTAGGTATCAAGCGAAGTCACAAGTCAACGAAACGATAACCGCAAAGAAAACACACGTATATTTAACTACTTTTTGTAAATTTCCATAAAACATCGACAAAAAATTATTTCCTGACGAAAATGATGTCGGGAAAAAATAAAACGATTGTGTTGAATAAATGTTTGCTCGTTTGCTTTTTTTTTGTTTATTTTTTCACTCAACTCACCCCCGGAGCCATGGGTTTCGTTTTCTCGATCCCGTGTCCCTTTGGTTCGATCACCTTGTTCGGAACGCACGTATCCTTGAAGCTTACGCAAAAATCAGAAACTATTGAGCACATTTTTTTGGGACATTTATTATTCACCTGATCTGCCAATATTTATTTCGAAATCATTATTTTTTCCTTCACTCTTGATATCATTGTTCCTTCTGAATATTCATACTTTACTCGCCACCTTGACTTCACGTCTTTCATATATATATATATATTTATATGCAGTGATGTGCAGATTCTATAAAACCTCAAAGAGGGACATAAAATAATGAGCAAAAATTAATGAAACTTTAAACGACGTTGAAGTTCGCATCGTTGAAACGCAGAGTGCCAGAATTTTGGAAAATATTTGTCAAAAATAGTGGGGCAGACGATTTTTGCCATTCAAAATGTGAATTTAGTAAAAAAAATGGTAAAAGTCGATTAATCATAAAAATAATGAGTTAGAAATGAATTTTTCGTATTTTTCCAACGATGCAAAGTTTCAGTATCGTAACTTTACAATAATCGTACCAAGTTCTCAAGACCAGCACATTGTGTCCAGTTTACAAATTTCATATGAAATATATAATAATTGCATTATCATAACGTAAAATATACATCACAGAGCGTCTAATTAAAAAAAAAGAAACAAAAGGTAGGCCCATAGCACGTGAAACTTGAGCTGAGAAAACGTGCCATTTTGGCGAGGATCGAAAAAGTAATGAGCAATTTAATTGGAAAAGAAAAAGAAGCAAGTTTTTCTTCTGAATTCCATGGGAAAAAGAGGAATTTTATGTTCGTTTATTCAAGGCAGACCGATGTCAACTTCGATTTCGAATTTATTGAGTGTTCCGAATTGGTGCCGAATCGATTTTGGAAATTTTCTTTTTTTTTCGAGCAAAAAAATTGTGGAATTTTTTTCTCCTGATTCTTTATCCACCCCGTAGGATCTTCGTACGTTCACGCGCCATCACCTTAAGAACAAATATCATAATGCGATTAAAAAGATAGCAACATTTACGATTATTCAGTCAAATGATCGTTGCCCGCGTAAAGGTAACAAATTTTGCGCGATGATTGGCAAGATTATGCTTCGGAGTATTCATCGACATTACAATAACGTTTCTCATCTTGTCCTCCATTTTTCTTGTCCTATTTTTTCGTATCCCTCAGTTTGGATCAATTTATATTTACACAATCTCGTTTTTCGTCTATTTTCCCGTCACAGGCGGTTCCAAGTTCGACGATTGTCCAGATAATCGTCCTCTCCACGCCCAGTTTCAACTCAACAAATTTACAGCTTTTTCCAAAACCAAAATCTCTCTAAAAACGAAATTTTCCTTGGAGTTGCCATTCCCCAGGATAAACACAAGATTCTACCGAGGTCTGTGCTTCCTCAGGCTTTCACAACTGTTCCCAGATCGAAACTAGCAAACATAAATCCTCGAGAAGCCCGAGAATAATGTTCAGAGAGGCGTGATCTGCGAATATGAGTCCAAACTTTGCCTGGAGTTGTGAGAACGTTGTGTGACGAGAGAAACAACGATCACCCGTCAAGGTATTCATCAAGAGTATGGATCAGTTTGTCGCCCGAGTTAGAAATCCTAAAAGTAACATTTTCCGACGCCATCAGTCAAAAAATTCGAGTCGATTCGCTCGAGAACGCCAAAAATGAGCAGCAACTCGTTTTTTTCTTTCTTTTCCAAATTCCCAGCAAAAACGCTCGCATCCATGACCGTTAGTACCAACTGATCCACTCCCTTAATTCCACACGAGCAACAGGCACTGGACATTTAAACTTAAACCCAGATCCAAGACGAAATATATTTCGTCAACGACTCAACCTGGAACAGCCCATGTATAATTTACATTTATATATTTCACTGTTAATTCATAAATATATACTCGCACGTGTATGCATTACGTTGAAAAATATTAATTAAGGTCGCAAAGTCAATTATAATATCAATAATAATAATAACAATAATAATAATAATAAAGAGTACACTGAGATGGAGTTTACTGACCCGATTACCTTATCGTTATTATGTAGAAAAATTATGTCTCTTTTCGGTATATAATAATAGTGTTATAGATGAGGTGAGTATATATATATATATTTTATATAAAAGGGAAAGTTGATATTAAGGTCCAAAGCGATAGAGAGCCATGTTTTTCAATAGTCAATCGAAGAAAAAATAAAAAAATAAATTTTTGGTGTAAAATACATTTCGCGTTATTCGATGATATTTATGAAGTTTGCATCGTTGGAATGCAGCGAGAAATCTGTTTCCGATGTACAATTTTTATTGGTTTACGAGTTTTTCTAATTGATTTAATTCTTTAGTGCGGAAAAATGTATTTTATTGTTGTTTAGGTGTCAAAAATGAAAATGAAATGTAAGTTTCAGGCGACGTTATGCAAAGTGGAGCAATCTTGTTGCTTTCCAATATTGCAAACTTCCAAGTCATCGATATCCGTTAACTCGTCGAATTAACGAGTCAATGGATTTTTCGTTAAAGCTCTGCCTAGCAGCGGCGTGAGTACGAGAGAGAAATGGTTCAACAGCAGATTCTCAATTTTCTCAGAGACGCTTGGAACTTTGAGATGAAAAAAAGTGACTGTTTACTTTCTTATTGAATAATCACGACGCGTTACTTTTCTTCGGAGACTCGAATGTGGCGCAGAAAAATGCACAACGGGATTTTGAACGAATGAATTAGTGAGAGATCGCCTTGAACACAGGAAAATAATTACTTCGATAATAGCCTCTTCAAATTTATTTTTGCATTTGTTCGTCGTTGATTACCTCGTTAGATTATTTCCTGAGGATATTGCACTTGAGATGTTTGACAATTAGGTTTTCTGGTGAAGTGCTCCAAGCCGATTGGGGCCCGAGCCTTGAACTTTTGTTGCACTGGTTTCTTGAGTGTTTGTGAGGGAAGGACATTTTTGTAACGATTCACAAACCACACGGAATTGACGTTAATTAAGCGAAAATTCATTATCGTTGCTTTCTTTTTTTTTTTGTATCACGGCAATTCAAAAAACTTTCAATCTTCGCCATAATCCCTTAAAAAGTATATTACACGTATAAATATCAGACTATTGACGATTATTGTTCGGACATACATCAATCGTGATAGGAGATGACGAGAGCAACTGCGACATTTCCATAGAAATTTTTTTTTATAACAATTCTAGAAATTGCGTCCTTCGTTATTTATATAAAAAACAAAAAATCATGAATTGCGATAAAATAATGGACGTTGAAACGAACAAGCGGCGCGTGTGAGCAAATGAGAAATTTGATTTTGAAAAAATATTGAACTTTTTATAAAAACACCCTCGTGATTCCTTTTTCTATTTGGCCTTTTCCTCAGAAACACGTGACAATATTTTTTCGTCTTTTATAAAAATCGATTCAGAATCGGCCACGATAATGCAACATTTTAGATTCGATATGCAAAAAGCATTAATTAACTAAACATTTTTGGCCTCGACCCTTCGCAACCCTTTTCCGTATCTTTTAACCTCTTCGCACGTTTTTTATCATCGACTCTGTCTAAATTTTACAAAAGATCGTCAGCTTCGAACGATCAATGAAAAATATGCAAAAGATAAATTTCTTTTCGTATTTTTCGCTTATTATGTTTTTGTTTTTATAATTAATTACAAATAAGGACTAAAATCTATCTTACGCTATAGGCGGATCGTCGTCGTCGTCGTCCCTCGTGACTAGGACATTGCCGTAAAGATTACGACGACATGGCAATAATCTGTATCTTCTGGCAATGCAGAAACCCAGCACACCCAGACCTATTAAAAATGTTGGTATCAAGAGACCAGCTGCCACCGAACTACCTGTTGATCAATTATTTCACAATTTGTCAAAAACTGTACACAAAAACGACCGAGAGATACTAAAGTATCAAATTTTCCCGTCAATTCGTTCGAGAGTCAATTATTGAAATATTTGCTCCTTTTATTTTCAAGCAATTTCGTCACGCGCAGTGGAATTAATAAATCGTGTTGATTAATGTTCATTTATTTCATTATAATTATAAAATTCTATCACATTCAACGTTTTTCTCCCGCTTGAGCTTCGACGTTTATTATTGGATTACGTTACGAAAACCGTTCCGAGCGGACGACAATTGTAAACATAACAAACGCTCGGTTGCTCGCAGCTGCGGGCGGGCCGAGCCGAGTGAGTGACAGTGGCAACGAGGGAGGGAAAGGGTAAACAATCGTGGAGTCAAAAAGCCGGGGTCGTATGGTAAATCGTAAGCAAGGACAAAACTACGAGGCAATCGATTGACCAATTTTGAGAAACATTCACTGTAATCGATCCTTTTTTCCACACCGATAACTTCGATGGAATTTTGCTTCATTCAGAAATTAATTCGCTACTAAATTGAACGGACAAAAGTTTTTTCCTTAGAAGGCTGGAATCGATTATTCGAATAATTTATCAACGAGTAGTGTCTTACCGTATGAACTAGATGGGGCATCCAATTTTTCCGTGGTCGTTTCCGGCAACGGTGGCCGCGTCGGTGGCTTCTTCATACATTGTAATCCCGAAGCGTCTCGGACATAACCAACCATGCAGATGCATGTGGCTTTTCCCGTACTTTCGTCGATAGCGCAAGTTTCTCCATCGCCGTCGCACCGATGGTCAAGGTCACTTTGATCGCATTCTTCATCCTTGTTCACTGTTTTCTCAACGAAAATAAAAAAAAAAGAGAGAAAAAAACATCTAAATCTTTCTGCAATTACGAATATGTTCAAGGTCATAGCGTGCGCTTGCGAGTAGCTAATGAATTACGAGGCCCTGATCCTTGGCGATTATCCGAAAATCAACTTATTTATCTACAGAAATGTTACGCGGGAAAGACAACGACACACTGATTATCAAAGCCGGAAACGTCTGTATCTGCGCGTTACCGACCGCTCACTGATTTACCGATTACTGATCAGCTGCGTGCGCGTCGGTAAAAAGGATCAGTGAGGTTTTCCAAACCGCGTAAAAAAATATCGCATACAATGGGGAAAGATATCTAGTTGTTTTTCTAATGAAAACCCTAACTCTCATGTAAACAGCGAATAGTCAATGACATGATCGGTGTTGAAATAAAAAACAATCGAAAAAGCAATTATATTCTTGCTAAACTCTTATCTGTGGAGAAATTTGAACACAATGTCGACTTTTTAGTTGGAAGTAAGGACGGGAGCGATCCATAGGAAACAAAGGAAATGCGTTGTCTTATCGCGGTCATCCACGTCGTGAATATCGTTAACATTCATCGAACAACGATTCTGCTCGTGTTTTTTTTTTTGTGTTAATGACATGCGATAAGAAAATAAAGCGAAAGATAATTCAGTCTTCGATCGTTCCTTACAAAGGCATAAACAACGAGGCTCTATTGTGTCAGTTTCCGCGAATGCGGAGCCATTCGCGTGACCGAATAACCGAACCAGCAAAATAACCTAATCGGTGATAAACTCTGATAAATCATTTTCAGATACCGTGTGACGCGACCTACCGAGCCAGGAATCCTCGTGCTCTAGTCCGCCCCCCACGAAATAAAAAAAAAAAATACAAAACGTTTTCTTCACTTCATAAAAATTATCGCGTCAACGATTATCAATGTGGGAGGTTTTTTCAATCAAATAGACCCATCGATGAGTATTGAGAACCGAATCGAAAAAAAAATGGATTTTGTTACTCATTTTTAACAACAACAAGAACAAAAAATTGAAATATCAATTGCCAACTTTTATTTATCGATATCCTTTCGCATGATAACCACGATTTTTCTATATATATAAGAATATAAGTCTGAACGTGACGAACAAAAAAAAATAGAGGAACTGTGATAATTTGTTTTGATTGCCGAGATCGTAGAACGTGGCCTTTTGAATACAAATTTTTGGCTCAGCGCCGAGAGAGCAACGGTCAGAAATGAAAAAAAAAAGAAGTATAGAAAACGAGAAAGAGACACGGCGAGAGCCTGTTAAAACGGAAGTGAACGATTGCCCCCTCGTGCTTGAAAAAGAAGCATAGGAGAGTTTATGACAAGGGGACGAACGAGCCAATCTCGTTTGATATAGGAAGACTGGCACAGTGCTCAATTGGAAGCAATCCGTCGCTATCCTGACTTTTCATGATCGTCCTTGTCTCTTTCTTACTCTTTTTCTCTTCCACTACGTTCGTACATATTCAGGGTCTTATGTATTTATGTGTGTTGTTTCAAATTTATTGAGTATGTATAGATTCGATTAACCTTCGTTATTCCATCGAACTCTTTATAAATTTAATGAATAAAAAGTTTCATCCATCAAAACAACATCGTGATATTGAAATGAAAAGAATACGATCTTTTTTTCATTTAAAAACTTTTTATAATCATGCATTGAAAATCTGCGAAAGATTTGCGATGTTAATTCGAAAATTATGGAAAATTTCATGGTGAACGTATTTTAAGGTTACGAAAAAATTTGGTATCATTGTTGACGTTAAATAAATTTACAAGATATATAAATATCGATTGAATATCGTAGATAATGAGCAAGAAAATCCGATAAATTCATACACAAGGACACGTGTGTGACTCGACAATAAAACACAAACTTTGCAACATGCCTCTGAGCCGGCTTTTTCTATGTGCTTGTGACTTATCAGTAGTTTTTTTTTTTCATATCGATATTTACTGTATAGGCGGACTCGAGTGAAACGTAGTTATAGAAAGCGAACAAGGTCGCACGAAGGCTATGAGTGATAGTGGAAAATTTGGCGGAACTACTAATTACTGTGTGTTGGTGAATCATCCTGGTGAACGTTTCAAAATGGCTCGACTCGTTACGATCGTAATCGAAAAGTGAGAGATAAATAGAAAACGTACTCTCCTCCACTTTCTTGGATAAACAAAAATCCTTCGAATACTTTATTTTTCATGATTTTTTTGTGGTTACCTGCTGTGACAAGGGTGGCCGTTGTAAACATCGCGATGAGAGCGAAGCTCACGAATTCGCGTTTCGATTTCCACATTGTTTGTTTTTTTTTTCCCTCACTTTCACTTTTCTCACACGTTAATCCTTATTTCTCCGTTGCTCGGACACTCCTCCTCGTCTGCGTCTGTCTTGATTTTCGCACCAACCTTCCTCTGCGAAGACACTCTTTGCAGATCACAGAACACTTTATATTTATATTTACAAGTTAAAAAACTAGTGAAAAATATTTATCTCTCATGACACTCTTGTCCCTCGGCACTTTGTTTATTATCGCCGCAGAGTATAAAAAGATTATACGAGACTCGGCTGTCCGTGGAAGGGGTTGTTTTGGTGCTTGCCCCCCACCCCCCTGACCAACGTAAATCTAAGCCTTATTACAACAAGAAGCTACTCAGACACTGTTGCATATATCGGTAATGTTTGTGTGATTGTGTAATACGTATTCGCGCCGATGTGAAGACCGAGAACATCAACACGATAAACGCACTACTAAATTAATTATTCCTTCAGTTACGAGATACGCGAGGTTTAACGGACGCGAAGCGTCTGTCGGCGTGCTTGCGACGCCCTTCAATTCTGCCCGCTCAATCGCAACTCCACTCTGCCTCGCTTTGACTTTTTGACAGATAAACCCTAATCGCTCCGCCAGCAAGCTCACGTCCCTCTAATGCATTTTCCCCTCCGTGGACTCTCTGCCCCCCCCCCCCCGCCCCCCGCAAGCGCTCAATCATCTGTTATTAAGCTACCATTTGCAATTATCGAAGTCAATTGACAGTCACCCCCTCGGCGGTGATTTCTCGAAATTTCTCGATTCTACGATCGATCCTCCTCCCTATATAGCGATTGTATCGAAAATGTATCGAACCCTGCTTTTATCATTTTTCTCTGCTTTGCCAAATGATGGAAATTTTAATGCATATTAATTATTTGCCAGCATTAAAGAGTTTAAAAATCGTTCAATTGCACATATTTGTTCTACCATAAGAAGAAAAATTACAACACAACGAGTTTACAAACAAAATATTTCTCTACAGTAAAGCCGGTAAGAGTCCGTCACTAGGATTGGCTGAGGAGAGAGCGAATGAGAGGCCGGTATGATGGTAGGTCGCCGACGCGAGAGCCCGCGCGCCGAGGAAAAGGACAGCACTACACGATATATAATTTATTCTCAAAGCGCACACACATTGATATGTCAAAAATTGGCGTGTGATGGCGGCGATGTTGAAGGTTAGTTGTCATCGAAATAAATGAAATATCAATTTCCACAATAACAATATCACGAAATACGGAAACAAGAGTAACAACAAGCGTGTGTCTGATTATTGTACTTGGAAACGTTAAAATCGAGAGGCCAAAGGGTGAGACAATTCGACCGGGACAAACTGGCTGCACAAATAGCGAAAGGGGAAAAAAAATTCTAAAAAAAAACGGCGAAAAGGCAGCAGAAAAGAATTAAAAGTCGCCCAATTTTCTCGTTTGCACGTGTTTACCAAAAAACCCGCCAGTTTTTCACTACTCTTTTCCGCGACTCATTTGCCTTCTCGTACTAAACTTTCCAGGACAGAGGACAATTTCCTTTCGAAGACAAATGGCCTTGCATGCGACCGATCATACTCAAACTTTTGAAACAAGAGCCAGTCACACAAGGAGAATGGCAAGATCTCTTTTATTCCGTCCATTTGGTGTGCTTGTGGGACGAGAAAGGCCCTCCAAAATTGCGCGACGCACTCAAGGAGGATATTATGGATTTTATCAAGCAGGCTCAACAGGTTTGTTAATGAAAATAAATAAAACCTATTCCACTATTTAACCCTTCGTGATCACTCTGGGTCAAATCCACCCAGTGACCAACTTGTGACATAAATATCTCCTAGCTCCCGGTAATGAATGGGGGTGAAATCGTCGTGTAACGACAGTTTGTCGTTTGGAATTAATATGCTTTTTCAAACGCGCGCTATCCCACTATTTTTTTTCACGGAAGAACCAGATTTGATGAATATCAGGTCCAAATTTCCAGCAAAGATATTGAAAATCCACAAAGGGACGATTATTTTAGTGAAAAAACTTTTTTTCCCGTTTACTTTTTTCATTTTGCATTTAAAAAAATATGTTAGCCTCGAATTCCTCCGGGGAAGTTTTTCGTATCTAAACTAAAATGTCCAAGGGTTGTTCAGTAATTTTTTGAGAATTTTCGGACCGATAGATTGGTCACAATACGGGTTCGAAAATGGACTGGGTAGAATAAACCCAGTGTGACCACTGAGATCGGTGGCGGGAGTGTCATCACGAAGGGTTAAACTTTTTCACGATAAACGAACATTGTATGAACGAAACTCCGATTTGCAGCGAGTGTTGGCTCATCACGAGGAACAGGCCTTGCTCAAGGCTTACATAACCGAATGGAGAAAGTTCTTCACTCAATGTAATTACCTGCCGACGCCGTTCCGTCAACTGGAAACGTCTCTGGCTGGTAAGCCAAGCATTCAAAAAAGGAACCAAGCCGACGAGAGTATAGTCAGAAAAGTAAGTTCCGCTTATTCTCAAACTCTTTGCGCCGAACAACTGAATATTCATCTATCCGATCTGCTGCATCGTTACAACAAAAAATCGTAAAAATATCAACAATCCAAAAAAGAACAAATGTGCAAAATGCATCGGTCATGATCACATATCACGAATTTTATTTATGGAGCTCTAAAATTAAGGCCGTATTCAAATTTTACGGGAAAAATAAACAGTAACAATGACATCGAGAGAATTCGAATCGGAAACGGCTTTTTAATAATTATATTTCAACACTCCGTCTGTAAACGAAGGTCGTTTGTGTCCGAACAACAAAATCCGTGTTGATTTCGTATTCGATCCATTTTTGAGAAAAAAAATAATTAAAAAGTTAAATTTACGAGAATTTCACCACCGGTACTTTAGAATTAATATTTCGAACCATCGTGGAAATTATTCCAGAATTTTCTGAGTACATTTAGAGCGTGAAACGATGGCGCCAAGCGGGAAATCATTTTTTACAGATAAAGTGTTGACTTTATGGAAATATCGATAATGATGAATTCCTTCCGGCATGTTTGAAAAATTGATACAACGATTGTTGTTCAGCTTATGTTAGATAGTTGGAATCAGAGTATATTCAACGACATAAAAAAAAGGCTCCAGGATTCAGCAATGAGACTTGTGAGGGCGGAGAGAAACGGTGAGGCATTTGATTCGCAGCTAGTTATCGGAGTCCGGGAATCGTACGGTAAGTTGTATCCGCGTCAAGGCTTAAATTTGGTGAAACAAAGTAAATGGCTGGGCGAGGAATAAACTTGGAAAACAAGGATTAAGTTTACGACGATAAATTTCCAGTGAATCTGTGCTCGAATACAACGGACAAGCTGCAGATTTATCGAGAAAATTTCGAAGCGGCTTACATCGAGGCGACTGAAGCTTTCTACTGGATAAAATCACCCGAGCAATTGTCGTTACACGGGGTCGAAAATTACATGCGCTACGCCGAAGCGAAACTCCGCGAAGAAGAGTTACGCGCTCAAAAATATCTCGAACCGAATAGCGCGAGTGTCCAACTGTTGACGGATTGTTGCGTTCGAGTTCTCGTGGCGACTTTCAAGCCAGCAATTCTTGCCGAGTGTCCGCGTATGATTCAGAACCATCAGACGAGTAGTGAGTGAAAATCTTCGATTTAATGGGCCGTCAAATTCGGTACTTTTTCCTCAGGAAATTAATGCGACGTTCTTCCGTTCCAGAATTACGACTCATGTTGAAATTGATGGACAGAGTCCCCGAAGGCGTCGGCCCCATGTTGAAGGATCTGGAAGAACACATTTCGAGCGCAGGCCTCGCAGACATGATGGCGGCGGTCGACGTTATAACGCAAGATTCGGAAAAATATGTCGAGCGATTGCTCGAATTGTTTCGTCGGTTTTCTACTCTCGTCAAGGAAGCCTTTGACGATGATCCGAGATTTCTTACTGCTCGCGACAAAGCGTACAAGCTTGTGGTTAACGACGCCACAGTATTTAGACTGGAATTGCCCTCGCGTCAAGGAGCCGCGAGTGCTGCAGTTAGCAACAATAAACCAAACAACAATAACAACGGTCAACCCGAATCCAAGTGTCCCGAGCTACTTGCCAATTACTGTGATATGCTTTTGCGTAAAACGCCACTCAGTAAAAAACTTACTTCCGATGAGATCGAGAGCAAACTTCGTGACGTTGTAAGTTTCTTTAGAGTCTCGAGGAAAATAATGAAATTTTTCATTTTTTAAACGATTTTTTCCGAATTTTTCATTTTTTACTTTCAGCTCCTCGTTCTCAAATACGTACAGAATAAAGATGTCTTCATGCGATACCACAAAGCCCATCTGACCCGAAGATTGATTCTCGACACCTCGGCCGACTCCGAAAAAGAGGAAAACATGGTCGAATGGCTTCGCGAAGTCGGCATGCCAGCCGATTACGTAAATAAACTCGCCCGCATGTTTCAAGATATCAAAGTCTCCCAGGATCTCAATCAACAGTTCAAGGAACAATGTCGCGCGACCATCGCCGATAGCATTAATATCAAGATTTTGAACGCCGGCGCTTGGGCCCGAGGAAGCGAACGTGTCACTGTCAGTCTCCCCCTTCAACTCGAGGATTACATTCCCGAAGTCGAAGAATTTTACAAGAAAAAACATAGTGGGCGGAAACTTCAATGGTATCATCATATGTCCAACGGCACGGTAAGCTCGCCAATCTCCATTTCCTCTTCCCGCTTTTCCGCCCCTTTTCAATTCAACGAATTTTCGAAAAACTTTTCCTTTGGAGGAAAAATCTCCGAAAATCAAATTTTCTGTGAATTATTCTCCCACATCCCATGAATAATGGAAGAACGACACAACTTTGCAATTGCTTGAGTACGGCGGGCATAAAAATTGATGGTTTTTCGAAATTTTCAACTTGAACATATTTTTACATCAAATATAATTTGATTTTCTGGATATTGCAATCATTTTCATTTTTTTTTTGAATTTTTTTTTTAAATTTAGATCACATTTTCGAACCAAGTTGGACGGTTCGACGTGGACGTGACGACTTTCCAGATGGCAGTACTCTTCGCCTGGAATCAACGACCCCTAGAAAAAATATCGTACGAAAATTTGCGTCTAGCGACCGAACTTCCGGACCCAGAACTGCGTCGTACGCTCTGGTCGCTTTGCGCCTTTCCAAAACTCAAGAGACAACTCTTGCTGGTCGATCCTCCAGCCCACAGTCCGAAAGACTTTGCTCACGATACCAAATGTTGGGTGAATCAAGAATTTGCCATTGTGTGAGTGTCACAGCATTTTTACCATCGATTTAATCAAACGCGACGGTTTTTCATGTTTCATGCTTTTTTCTTTCAGTAAAAATGGCAAAATACAAAAAAGGGGTAAAATAAATCTTATAGGAAGACTTCAATTATCGACGGAACGTAGTAAAGAGGAAGATAATCAATCTATCGTTCAGCTTAGGATATTACGAGTTCAGGTAAACGGCATAACAGTCGATTCGACAAAAAAAAAAGTCTGAATCCTGCGATGCGATTGGAATAAGAAAGAAAATAATGTTTTTTTTTTTTTTTCGTCTGCAGGAGGCAATTATAAAAATTTTGAAGATGCGAAAAAAGATAAACAACGCTCAATTGCAAACAGAACTGGTGGATATTTTGAAGAACATGTTTTTGCCCAGCAAAAAGATGATAAAAGAGCAGATCGAGTGGCTTATCGAGCACAAATACATAAGAAGACACGACGACGACATCAACACTTTTGTCTACATGGCGTAACCCGAGCTCCGATAAAATAATTGTGCGAAAATACGGGACTAATTCTCTATATTTTTTTATAAGAATTAAGCCTTTTTTTTCCTCGTCCGATTGTGAAAGTTCGTCGCTGTTGCGATACGGGAAAAGATATGAATTTCAGCGAGTCGTATCGCGACGAAGCGCAACGAGAATCATTGAAGAAACAATTTTCGAGACGAATTCAAGTGTGAAATAGAAGAATCTTGTAGGCCCGAAAAATCGACAATTGTCCGATCTGAGGATGATGGCAATGCTTTTCGGTTGAGAAAACAAAATCAAGTAAATATTCGAATTATTTCTGTAAATTTCCAGACGACCGATCCCCATTTTTCCGCACTTTATAAAAATGCACACTGAATGAATCGCCAATACGATAATCGCGAGTCCTCCCGTCCCTGATGTTACGAAGAAGTGACGGAGAAAAATAAAATAAAATACGAATGAGATCTCTGGCCATTGGACGACCATCGGGATCGTCGATGAAGAATCAACTCCATCGCGGCCTATCGCCCCCCCAAACACTTATGTATAAACAAATACGCTACAATGTAAAATGTGTACAACGGTCTTGAATATTATTATCGTTTTTGACGGATTTAAGTCCCCATTGCTCGAGAGTAAGCGGCGAAAGGATCCTCGTTATTGGGACGAGGATAATGCACATTTTATAGAAATTTCTTGTATAAAGTCTTCATCACATTATGATTCGTTTAATTAATATTGTACCAATATAAGTGAGAGACAGCGAATTAAAAAAGAACTGAATTTTTTCAATAGGCGTTAATACAAGAAGAAAAAATACAATACAGCCCCCGAAACCGTGAAACGTTCCAACAAAAATCGTTTTTTTTCTTAATAAACAGTTGCTTCGATGCAAATCGAACAATACGTCAGAGCTGTCCAATTCTCAACCCTTTTTTCGCTATGGTTATCAATTGATAGGCTTTATCAATATCTTTACATTGGAATATCGCTCCTTTATTCGTACCAATATATTTATATATTTATTAGCTTTTGGCGATAACAACAATCCGATTTGATGGATCCATAGAATTTTTAAGTACTATTGGGCCTATCGCGAGTCATTACGTGCGTGGCTGTGCATTTACACCCACTTTTTTTATTCATAAGCCCACGCACGCGTACGGAAATAACAGTTAATTCAAAAACGTTTCATTCACAGCGTCAAAATATAGTTAACTCTTTGTAGGGTACACTTTGACTAAATTTTATCAAGTGAATAGCTACACAACTTACCCGAGCAATAGTTTCACAACTATTTCATCGATTTTTATAGTTTTTTTTTTTCATTTTCATGCACACGATTTTTTAATATTTTTTTTTTTTTTTTTTTTTTTTTTTACACCGCATGACTTTGACTAGCTCTCGGCTATGGACTTGGCCAAAACTCTCTAATCGGATCGAGGTTTCTTTGACGCGTGAAAAAATCCTCTTCAGGTCGATTGCAACGCAGAAACGAATGAATCGGTTGGATATATTTCCCGTTGATCGGTTTTGAAATTGTTTCTCTTTGAAATTGACTTTTCAAACGATTTCCATGGTTAATTCTTTTGAGATTGTTGCAAAACTCAGGTTTTGGCAAAACTTGACAGTTTTGACTAGGGCCACGTGCGTCAAACAGCCTCAACGCATTTATCTTATTTTTCTTTGTTTCAAATTCGTTTTACAATTGAACGAATACAACATTTATAGATTTTATGGCCGAAGAAACGAGATTCTTGAACATTTTCTTGTTCTACCTTAGCGAATATAGAATTCGAGTTACTTACCTCTCCTAATTTATTTTACACACATACACACGAGCGTGCACACATTCCCACTCACGCATACTTGTCGGACCGCTGATTTGAGTCGCGACAAAGATCGAGAAACAGAAACGGCTCATAATCGATTAATTCAAACTAGAGTGCCAGAGAGAAAGGATGATAATTCGAGCGGGGTTGTCTCCTCTCACTCACCCTCGCCGTTTTTTTATATCGAGAAACTTCATGCAATATTTACTAGAAGTATTGTACGTAGAGATGGATTTGAGATTTTTGGGTTTTCCTTTATCGTCTCGTCAACGACCACCCCCGAAGCGACAACCTCCAACAATCTGAAAATTAATTACCAATTTATTTTCGCTCCCAAACACGTTTTTATATTCTTCGGTGCAGTAGCGTTTTTTTGCGAATATGAGGTTGATGGATTGAAAAGAAATGATAGGATTTACTCACGGAAACTCGGAGGAGGCCTTGGCAACGCGTTTTCACAAACCAACGTTTATTCGAAATATTCACGCGTGCATATCACTCAATCTTGGCATCGTAAGATCGCTTCGTTTTTTTAAATTTATCTCTCACTGGATGGACTACGCAATTCCTCGTCATTAGACTGGACGAAATGAAAAAACGAGTTTTTTTGATTTTTTGTTTGTTTGGTTTCGATGCGTTTAGTTGTCGGGACATCGAGTCGGCGGTATGCGAGGACCGCCTTTCCCGACGTTCGCGTTTTCACAAACGTGCACTATTATTCCCGGGTGGTCAGAACCACGGGGATGCAATTCGTGGCTGCAACCTAATACGAAAAAAAATGTCGTCACATGCTCCAGTTTTTCTCAATCGTTTGAATTATTCGTTTAAACTTTTGGCGAATCGATTCAATACCTGGTGCGAGATTCGCGATGGCTGCCAAGAGGTCATGGTTAACGAGCGGCTCTCCCTCCTCCCTGGGTTCCCATCCAACGGGCGGCGAGGCCGGAGGCGATATTAGGAACTGTTTTGTAAGCGCCGGTGGTTGGAGATGTCGATCTTCGGCGTCTATCGGCGTCACCGGTTGAGCGAAATAACAATTTATGTCCGTTTCACCAAAATGAACCTGGTGCAATTGTATACGCGCGTGCGCAGCAGCGCCTGGTGAGCTGAAATTAACTCGCACCCTCCTGAACGACCTGAAATACTGAAACGTCGTATCTTCTCCAAACTTTTTGAAAAGTCCCTCCAGCTCGGCCTGCACAGTGAAAACGAGAATAAAAAACAGTTCCCACGATTCTGCGAGTCATAACGAGAGAAAACTCATGACGCACTTTGATTTCGTCGCTTTTGAAGACTCGCGGATCGAGGTTGGTCACAATTACTGAGGTTGGCAAGTCTTCGTCATTGACCATGTCATCCAATGTACCCGATTCACGATTCTTTCCATTTCCTTCACCTTCCAGCTCCAGATCCAATTGTTGGTAGTTTGGATGAACATTCGGCAAACCATCGATCTCATTTATTATCATATTTTCAGGTTCTTCAGTGTCATCATCCCCGCCACTCGCACGATTCTCACCTTCCCTTTCATCCATTCTGGCTGTTTGGTGCATACACGGAATCATAACATTTCGTCATTTTTCCGAAAAAAAACACAAGCTCAAACGTTCCAAACCTCGAGAATATTTAAAAGGGAAAAACCTTTCGACAGTGAAAGTAGATAAATTATACGAGGAAGAGGAAGTGGAGAGGCAAAAATAATGGGAAAACAATCAAGGTCCTGTTCTATCGATCGTCACCATAAACAATATTTTTTGCAATGAACCCATTCAATACAAAAAACCTTACCCTCTGGATGATAAATGTGCTTGGTTCGAGGTTTCTAGATTCTGGGCTCGTAGCTTTCGAACTAGAATCCTCGATTATTACGAGAACGTTCTGTTTGATGCCCTCGAACGTGTGGGCCTCGGAAAAAGGACGTTTCGAAACGGAGGGTTAAAAATTACGATAGTCGCGAACACGAAAAATTACACGTGCGCGTTTTTAAATCATCGCATTTCTCATCGGAAGAAGAGATTACGAGTAAAGAGTCGCGATTCCAATTAGTTCACACTCCGAGTTTTGATGTAGTTGTACGTTTCAATAATATCTTATTGCTACATTACGATTTGAACGATTTATATTAGAAAATACTTCATGCTAACATCAACATAATGATAATAATGGATTTGATAGTGTTATTATTATTACAGTTCTTGTTGATATTGTCCCGTTCGAGATATCGTTCGATAGTTCAATCCTACCACCTGCGTAGGAAAAAAATGTAATCGCAGTGTCGTGGAGGCCCTGGGAGCTTTCCAACGTTTCCAACTGTGGTTATGCGGGTTATGTATCAGCAGAGATGAAAAGGGAGATCTCCTCCGAAGATTTGTGGACTTTTTCATTCTTATGAACAAATAAAAATTGCGCAAACTGCACGATCTATATTTGTTTTTTTCAACTGAAAACCAAAAACCCTTAACGACTCCCTCGTAAATGCATCGTTCATTATCACATCAAGTTACGTAACCTGATAGGAAAATTCGAAATGATTAGAATTTGACGAAATTTGGTGACCATACTTTTTAGTATCAAAAATGAATATACTAAATGTTTGAGATTTTCCTTCTACATTATTTTTGAGTAATCCAGCACTATATAGAGTATACATGCATAAGCATAGGATTCAGATGTATATAGGTATATCGTTTGCACATTGTGAACTCAAAAAATTGGACAAATATGTAGACGAAATAGAAAAAAAAGTCATCGTATTCAGTGCTGAAAAATATTATAATCTATTGAATATCATCTAAGAATACTATCCTGAACGTGGCAGCAGGAAAATGCATAGAAATCGCCCAAAAAAAAATTACAAAATGCGTAAAAAAATGTAATTTCTTCCAAAAATAATTAAAAAAACGACGTTTCAGGTGAATTGATTCAAAAAAGTACAACAATTTTCATTCATCGGTGTATAAATATATATTTCGTTTTTACAATTATTACAGTTGTACAAAGTGCAACGTGTCGTTCAAAATAAAATGTATTTCAATTGGTGACTCATACATTCTTGGAAAAAGAACAAAAGTCCCGATTCTTGAATTTGTCAGATTCATTGACAAAAATGACCGAATAGCGCATTAATTTTGATCTGGGAATCGGCTTCACGACAAGTCAATAAGATCAATATCCTGACTGGGTTCTTTAAACTCTGTGAATTGTGTGAAACCGACATGGGAACGGAAACTGGGTGTTTCCCAAATTCCGTCACGGACGGAGCCCTGGTTTCTGGGATACATGAGAAGCGGATCGTTTCCAGTTTTGGTGCACAAACTCTTTTGTAGGACGATCAATTTCGATCGCCAGAATTCGTAACTGGCGCATCTCAATGCCGTGACCCATTCCTCCACTTGCATTTCTGAGCGGCCAGTGAAAATGTGACGCTTCTCTTGCTCGCCTCGAAAAATAATACTAAATGCAAACTCTCCTTCGATCGCTCCATCCGTCTTGACTATATAGTTCTCCAAAACTATTATCCCACTCGGCTTTGTTTCAATTTGGCCGAACTCGTTGATGTTGAAATAAAAGAGAAGATTGCACCTTAACTTGAACCATCTTTCCTTGAAAACTGAAAAAAAATTCATTTGGATATTTAACCCTTGGCCGCGATAAGTATTACCGCCGCTAATGTTAAATCTGTAACATTTACTTAGAAATCAACCCACTTCCAATAACCGAATTAATTTGTTTATTCAAACACGCGCTATCCTACTATTTTTTTCACAAAAGAAGCAGATCAGGTCCAAATTTTAGGCAAAAGTATTAAAAATCCGCAAAGTGACGATTATTTTAGTGAAAAAAACCTTTTTTTCCGGGATACTTTTTTCATTTTGCATTTAAAAAAATGTATTAGCCTTGGATTTCTTTCAGGAAAGTTTTTCGTATCTAAATTAGAATGTCCAAGGGTTGTTTAGTAATTTTTGGAATTAGACGTTCAAATGGAATCTCGAATTTTCCAGATGCTAAATTTAAAGTTATATAATTGTCCCCCTTTTTTATCGAAATGATATTTGACCATCTGAAATTTGGCCATTTTTTCGGTGGGCTCGCAAAGTAATTTTTATCAAACATCGCGATCTATTCTAGTTTTGACACTTGTGTAAATGATAACCTATAAAAAGAAGCTTTGAATAAATACAAACCAGATTTGTGAGCACGTCTATGATTCAAACGACCCTCGATGTCAGCCGGGCCTTGTCCTGCATTCGCTAATTGCTTCTCATTGAATTTCATAATCGAATCATTATTCAATTTGTTTCATTGTTTTCAATAAAACTCCCGACTGATCGCTACTGACAACAGCACCAAAATAATAACGCGCAACACGAAGCCTGTCCTGTACATCAGAGATCGGAGGAGTGTGTTGGGTGCACACAGAGATATGGATATGTTTTTTCTATTGTAAGCAGCGCTTGCAATCCTTACAGTGGCTAATGTGCGTACTAGATAACTTCGAGAAACCAGACCCGGGTTCGTTCCGGTCCGCCCATTGTTGTTTTACATAAATAAATGTTCTCCGGTTCCACACATGTGTTAGTCATTTAGAAAGGAAGGAGGTTAATAAAAAAATACTTTATTTTTATCCTGCAATTCAAAAATTCAAGAAAAAATTGCAATTCCATTCATTCGTTTCTCTATACGTGACAATTAAATCATGCGAAGAGTTGTCTTTGCCGACAATTAAAAATTGTATCGATCAGTTTTTTCGATCATAACCTTCACCCAGAGACCGGTCATTTATTTTGAAAACAGATAGCAATTCGCACTCGTTGCTCAATAATGTGAGAGGCAAACACGAAAACGCGAATAATTCTCGAAAAATGGACTTCATCAACGAGCCTCGTTCAACCCTATCAAATCATACAATTCGATAGAACTCCATAACAGAAACCTTCACAATGACATAATTCGATTATTGCAAAAATTTTTAATATTTTTCAGTTGTCAAAATAACTGTCTCCAACATGGCGAATCGACTGCTGTGGTTTGCCACAACGAACGGCAAGATATTCTCATCGACATTTATGGCCACAGCCTCCATCACAGCTTTTGGCCTGCATTATGTTCCGCACACATACCTGTTATCCAAGTTCAAAGAAACTGTGGCTATGTATCAGTGAGTACTATCCCGTGATCAAACTTTTTATGGAAAATTTCAGCTGGCAATGATTTTGTGTTGAAAATCAATAAAATGAAAATTTTCCTAAAATCCATTGCTCGTTTATCAAATGTTGCTAATTATTTGTCTTAATAGAAGTTTTTCATACTCTTTTATGTCATTGACGTTGTGAGGTCCAAATGATTGTTAAAAATTCTGCAAATTCTGTACAGCTACAAAAAATTGATTTTGAAGGTTTCTATTGTTTTTTAATAATTTTTCTTGCATCTCCATATCAGTCGCAACTTTCATGACGCTCTAAACACTCTTCATAAGATAAAACGTGTTTTATCCATTGAAAAAGTCGAAACTTCAAAAAAAACTGAACGAACTTGAGTTTCATTAATGATCCATAATTTTTACACGTTTTTTGTGTCTGGAACACGTAAATGTTGATTGCAACTTTTTGTCGGTTCATTTAGGAGTGAGAGTGACGTGAGTGTCTCAGAAAAAATGTTTGTCGACGAAGAATCAGTTTTTTTTTCTCCCAAATTGGTTAATATTGATTTCGATGAAAAATTTTAGATCTGGAACGATGGTCCCGGTGTCGGATCGTCTGATGAAGCTTTGGAATGAAGCGATAACGGATTTGAGTTTGCTGGAGCGCGAGAGCAGATATTTAGAGCCTTTTACGGTTTTCGGTTTCGAGTTATTTCACGCAGGCACGATTCATACCAATTACGGAGCAATAATTGGCATCCCGATAAATTTCACTTACGATTCTGTCGCGGCGGTGGATCCGACGCCGATACTAGTGAACCACGAGCCCGTGAACTGGAACCGACATGACGCGAAAGAGTTGTTGGACGCTCTGATCCTTTCGGAGGATGCGAAGCGTTACGGTATCGCGAGAGAGATTCTGATGGCGAAAAACCAGTCGCCACTTATCAACTCGGCCATCGCGTCGTTCATGGTTTCCTCCACGCACGCTCTGTGCCGAGGAATCAATCAAAAATTCAAATTGTTCGAGCGGCCGCTCCCGCTTCGAAGCTTTTGTTATTTCGTCGGCTGCCTCTTCAGCTTCGGCATTTGGGCGACGCAAACCGACATTTACTCCACGAAACAAGAGAAAGAAGCCGACTCTTACATCGCGCAACTCGACGAGCGATACACCAGAGGGGCCATTGAATTTTACGCGAAAAACTTGAAGAGAAACATCGCCATGCGCTCGCTCATGGGCACCGCGGGCGAAGCATCCTTCACCCGAACAGGTAACGAGAAATTTTTGTTTAGACAACCGAGAATCCCACTGGAAAAGAGAAAAGCCTTCTTCGAGGATAATCTCGTGGAAATTAGACAAAAAAGGGAAGATCTCGTTGAAGGTAATACGTAATAAGTAATCATCACACGTGTCTGGAGTCAGTCGCAAAATAAAGAAACATTTCTATACAATGAACACGTGCTGTTTATTTATTATTACGAAATTTGCCTTTTTTTTGTCATTTCATCGCATCAATTTACAAAATTTTATGTCAAAAAGGAAAAAAAGTATTTTTCTGTCACAAATATTTAATCAGAGCAAAGCCAACTTGGGGCGGCCGGGAATACAGTCGAAAGAATGGATCAACAGTTCAAGTGCAAAAGATTTAAAAGAAAGTTAAATGGACGTCGATACGATCTTTAACTTCGAGAAGCTTCGAACTTGTAACGCGGTATCCCTCCGGCACATTGATTCAGAGGCTGCAACTTGCAGTTCTCAACCGCCTGGTGCATGTGGTGAAATATGTCGAACGCACCGTAATGAACTGCCATTTGCTCGGTCGGGAATCGCTGGCTCTCGAACTCGAAAAGAACCTCCGAGCCTCTCGTACCAATGACCTGGAATTTTTGGAGATTTATCAACTAACGAGGCTCCGATTTATTTTGCAGTTTTCATGAATTTTATCAATTTTATTAATTTTTGCTTTTCATTTTTGTTTTCTTTCTTTT
This sequence comes from Campopleginae sp. 14b, assembly GCA_030522525.1. Classification (NCBI taxonomy): domain Eukaryota; kingdom Metazoa; phylum Arthropoda; class Insecta; order Hymenoptera; family Ichneumonidae; species Campopleginae sp. 14b. The sequence continues at coordinate 75,171 of JAPYYS010000559.1, read as the reverse complement.
TTACGTTCACGAAATTTAATTTTCACGGATTTTTGCGAAATTTCAAGACCTTGATAAGGGAAATCGTCCACGCAAGTAGGGGTTCGTAGATTTTTGACAACGTCGATCAAAAAAATCGTTGCTCTCACCTTGCAAATGAAGCCTTGCTGGTTGAGGGGTGGATAACATTGAAAAGAACATGCGGCGTTGAAGTTGTCGGCGACGAATTTTGATAAAAGTTGTGGATAATCGACGTTGACGGAGTGAGCAATTGAATTTATTTCCGGATTCATTTTTTTGAGAGATTTCTTAGAATCGGTAAATTTGGAGCAGGACGTTGAGCGATTCGGGGCGTTGGTGTCGCCGCCGAGCGCAGTTTTCGAGGAATATGGACGGTCGTTTATTTTCGACGCATTTATCGGCTTCGCCCAGCGGATTTCCCACTGATTTTGTTCAGCTATTCCACCGGGTTCTATGAAAAATAATTGCTTGTGAAAAAAGAAAGTAAAATTTGTCGTTCTCTCCGGAAATTGAAAAAATCGAAAATAATCCGCGTATTTACTCACGCGTCACAATGTCCAACACACTCTTCGCCAGTTGGCGATTCTCGTAGTGAATGAAAGCAAAGTGATTGATTTTCTTGACCTTCAGGATCGGAATGTTCGTTGCGTTTTGAAAAACTTCTCGGATCTGGTGATGTTGAGCGTCCAACGCGAGATTCCGAACAAACAGGGCAGAAACCTGCGTTCCGGAAATATTTAAATTTGTTTGAAAATATTTCGAGATAGCGGAAACATCGACGAGTTTTTCGGACATCCAAGATTTCGGGAGAAATTCATAATCGACTGAAGTTCGCAACTTTGAAATTTGACAAAAACTGATTATTTTTTCGAGTAGCGTGGGAAATTTTCGGAAAGTATTTGTCGAAAATAGTGGGGCAGACTTTTTTCCATTCGAAAGCTGAATGTTTGAAAAATATTGAATATGTGGATTAATTATCGGAATAATGATTGAAAATTAAATTTTTCTTTTTTTTTCCAACGATGCAAACTTCAGGATCGTAATTTCGTCACAACTCGATTTTGTCGTGTATATAGTCGCGGCAGTTGAGTATAAAAAATTGGGCAAACGATCGAATATTCATCGAAAATTATAAATTGTAAAATTGTTCGTATCGTCACGATCGAACGGTCATGGAAAATTCAATTTTTTAGATTCATCGCATTGCCTGAGATTGATTTTTTCTAAACCGACCGATTCCGATTGTAGGACAATCTGGTTCGTCCTGATCCGGACACTCAGACCGAACTAGTTAGTCCTGACAGCAATTTTCGGGACGAACCACTTTGGGAAATTAGTGAAGAAAAAAAAATCATGTTCTTTGGAAATTGCGCTCTGAAAGTGTAAAAAATTGAAAATTAAACTCACCGTTTCCATGACGTATTCGTCGACGGGTTCTCCGGGTTCGGGATCGGCCCAATCGACGGCGATCTCGTGATTCCATAGAACGACCCTGCCTGGTATGAGCTTGCGTCTGGCCATAGCCGCGGAGCGATGATCTTTGAATTCGACGAAGATGAATCCTCGGTTTTGGGTTTTATCCTGAGCACTGGGATACATGTAGATGTTGGTAATTCCATCGAGGATCTTGCCGAGCTCGTTGAGAAACTCTTCTTTAGTTTTGTCCTTGGGAACGCCCCCGAAAAATAAACGGCAATTGTCGATGGATCGAACGACACCGATTCTACGACCTGGACGTATTTCGTAGCCATCGAGAGTTTGGCAAGCTTGACGAGCGATTGTCGAATTTTCAAAAAGTGCAAAAGCGTATCCTCTGGTCGAGCCCGAAAAATCGAGCATCAATCGAAGCTCGAGAAGCCGACCGACGTTTTGTAAAATCGGTGTGATCTCGTCTTCGTAACAATCGCGCGGTAAACGACCGATAAATATTTCGGAACCTTTTATTTTCTCTTTCATCGCGACCGTCAACTCCGGAGCGGTCAAACGCCGCTGTCCGTTCTCTTGAACGAGCTCGTAATTGGTTGTTTGCGTGAGATCGAGAAGCCTTTTCGTTAGTTGAGACTCTCCGTCAACATTTTCTAATCCTGCTGCGGACGGCATTTTTGCAAATTTGTTATATTCCGATTAACTGCACTCGAGAGATTGTTATTTTTATGGATTTATTGGAAAAATTGCGAAAAAACTGATTGTGGACGTAAAATCTACGCGGGCAGTTGAGTCGTTGAAAAAAAAATCGCGCGCGATGTCAACACAACTCCCTGCACTTCACTGCTCAGAGTTTAGCGTGAAAGTGATGAAGTTTGTGTACATCGTGAAGTATCTGAAGAATAGGGCGGGTCTGATTCGACCAATGACCACACAGCGTTCCTGCTGCTGGACTCTACTGTTCAAGATCCAGGAATTCGACCTAAATCCACGAATTGGAAACGATCATCCGCAAATTTCACAAAAAACATGGTTGCAGGGAGTTCGACTATGATTTTTTAAGCAGATCCGCAGTTCTTGTGACCCTAAAAATCTCTCGTCAATATTGCTCTATCAATCTGCCTCGGAAAATCTCATCAAAACAAAGAGCCAAGTAAACAAACTTCCAGAGTTTCGAACAGACGATTCTAGGAAATCGACGCGATTCCATCGAAAAACAAAACACACACGCACACCCAGAATTCTCGTGAATAGTTCTCGTTTTTTCTAGTGGCTCGATGGATTTTTATTTCGTTGATTCTCCGTACAGCCAAAACAACGGACATGTTAATTTCAAAAAACATGAATTTTTTTCGGGTAATTAATTAATTGAAAGATTTCGTCGAAAAACAAGCAAAAACAGGTTGACGAATATTTTTGATAAATTATTCTTTCAACTGTTCGTAACGAATTTTAGAATGGCTCGATTTTTCAAAGTTTTCGTCGAGTAACCAATTACGAAAAATCGCGAATTAATTTTTCGCCATCGAGGTACGCTTTTTATTTGTAAAAATCGCTAGATATTCGAGAAATCGCAATTTTTTCAATGAATACAATTGAATAAGCAGTTACGGAAACTTCGAGTCGACAAAAATATCACATCGTCGAAGTTTCCGTACCCAAAAGCCCAAGAGCACTGAAAATCTTTTAACGTTATTTCATTTGAACTCAATTTTTATCCTGCTCGACTTTGTAATTCGGAACTCAGAACGAGAGACCACGAGGTACGATTAAATACGATATATAGTCCAAAATTTTCGAGAAAAATCTGTCGAAAATAGTGCTGCGGACTTTTTTGCCATTCGAAAGCCGAATTGGCTTTAAAAAAATGGGAAAAGTGTATTAATTATTGAAAAATAAATTTTTCCCTATTTTTCAACGGTGCGAGTTTCCGGACCGTGATTAAATTATAATCCACAATAAAATAAATCGGAGACAAAGACTGAGGCAGGTGATTTTGTTCGAGTAGACTGACTAGTTGAATTTTTCGATACTTTTATTGACGAACTCATAATCAACATTACAAATCCTTTAAATAAACATATTCGAAATGTGTTATACAGAAATAACGTTCTACGTTTTCGATAAAGATTCCAAACACACCAAATTGAGTCGCGGATCGAATTGAAAGATGTGTAAAGATTCGTCAAACGTTGAAAGAATTTTGGCAAAAAATAATATTTTTCGTGAGGCAAAAAAATGAGAAGATCCCGGAATCATGAGATCCACAAAGTAAATCACGTTTTTTTAAAATCCATTACACAGTTTCCACCGACAAATAACTTTATTTCCATTATTCTATGCGATACTACTTTTTGTGATGTTTCCCATTATTTTCAATAAAGTATTGACGATAAGTATCAATATACGTTTTGCAATTCTGAAGCAAAATAATAATAATATATCTTTTATTTGAATACAATGAAGAACCGATGCCGATTGACGGGATAAATGTTCCGCCCTGGCAAAATGCCTCGTTCGATAAAGATATTCAAGGGTTTACAGCGACAGCAGCACTTAACGATTAACCCAACGACATAGTAAAATAAACGAGGAAATCTTTGTGTCCGGCAACAATAATTCCATGCCTCCGGAATGCGCAATGCCTTTTTTTAATTTCATTTGGATGATCGACCAATACTTCAGATCATTGTATATTTATTCCTTTTTTACTAAAATCGCGGATTACATTAAACAAGCACAATCGTCTCCACTTTTAATTCGTTTATTTATACACTCGTTTTTTTTATTCAGCCTAATTTATAAATGGTGCCATTGCTGCGAATCATTCGAGGGATTTATGTCGTTTGCTATTCCTCTCTCGTATTTTTCATCTTTTTTTTTCGTTTTTTTTTTCCAAGGAGGTTCATACTCTTTTGCGAGGCTTTACTTTCTCTAGTGTCCGTACACGTTCTCGTCACTGTAAGCGATGTAAAGGAAAAAGTCTTCCTCGTGATGTTCCTAAAAATTTTTGTCGTTTCAATTTTTTTGCTCTTTGTCGCCACAATGAGGAAAAAGAAATTATCCTGCGTACCTGATACAGCGAACCCATTGTTGCACTGGTCGGGGGAATAATGTTGTTCACGAAAAAGAACAATGCGTCCTCGGGACGGAGGTGGATTCGCTTTCGGATGAGGAAGTAAAATTGCCCGACAGTCAAGTCTGACGGAACGAGATACTTCTGTTTATCGAGATCGCTGATTTTCGCTTTTGGCGCCTTCTCAACGATTACCTGAGGAAAAACATTCATCACTCATTGAAAAAAAAAAAATTTCCGGGGAGCACCAAATTTTCACTCGTTCATGAATAACCTTCAGGGAACACCCAATTTTTATTGGTTTATATGAATAACCTGAAGACGCTGCGGAAGAGGGTGTGAAAATGCATCAAACTTTTGCAGGTTATCAACTCAGTTGACCTTGAGCTGACAAAACACTAAAAATAACGTGATTTTCAATAACTTTTCTATCACGGACCAGAAAGACACTCAATCTTTCCATATCAAACAATATTCAGAATTTTATGATCATCGGTTGATGCTGTTGTGACTTTTAAGTTTGCTTGGTTGGAATGGACCAAATTTTCTACATTTTTTCAAGCAGAACACTGAATTTTTGTACATCAACGTCAATGGAACAATTTTCAGTTGGAAACTGAATCCGTTAGAATAATTTCGATGAATCTATAGGTTATTAACGAAAAACTATTAAAAAATGGATTTTCGATTGCTTTCCATGGAGGCAGATGTCAACACAATGCTGTTTGGTGAGAAGAATCTCTTCATGGGAGAATTTCATGGGCATAAACGTGTGAGAATTTTATATTCGTTATGAAGAAAAAAATCTATAAATATAAATATATATACGCGAATATATAAATATGTTGGGAGATAAATTAATTATTCTATTTGTTGAACTTGATTTCCGATGCGAATATACGAACAAAGTGGGATTTATGAAAATTTTCCATCAAAAAGTATAATTTTATGTTGTTATGATGTGTGTTCGTTGTATTGGTTGTTTTTCCGAGGAAAACTGCAGTGATGCGGGAGAAAAAAGACGTAAAATAATCGGACGACAAGATGGTAAGAAAAGTCGAGAATAGTTTGGTAATTTGTTGAAAAATTTGTTATCAGCTTGTCAGCTAAGCTAAATAAGAACACCTTGATGAATTTCTATCGAGTTTGTAGAATTTGAGATAAGTCAAATAGGGGCTTGTAAAAAATTACGCAAGCAATTGTAATGTTATCGTCATTAACCCCATATATTGATACTCACTGGTACTCGATCAGGATGCTTTCGACGTATTCTCTCGCCCTCAGCCTTTCGCTTCTCGAATGGATATTCTTCTTTGTATTGAAACTTCATGGTGGTGATCGGAGTTGGTGTTTTCGCGTAAGAGAGAGAGAAAAATTTGGTATCTGTCAACGAATAAATAAATGAATTCTCCTTGTTTTATTTCGTTGCCACACGTTCTTTTTTTCTTTTTTGTGATAATTAAATGTCGAACACGACGAGCAATGTCCCACTTCGCACCTTAGATCAAACTCTTCCGATTTTTCTTCACAATTTCAAACGATGACGCTACTTTACTCCGTTTTATTGAATATCAAGCTAAACTCTCTATTCCACTTTTATTTTGAATGATACCAACTGCGTCGTTAGGATGGCTTGACTCAGCAGTACGAAATCGGATACAGTAACGTTTTGTCCCTTGTTTGTCAGACTATTCGCGTGTGTAACAACAATCTCCGTGCACGAACGCGACTGCGCTTTAGCGACTTCGATGTCCGCGGCAGGGGCGAGGGGGTATCAGCAATCGGTCGAACGAGTGGGTGGCCATGGCACGTCCCTTATATATACAATATGCAGGTCGGGAAACTAGCCACATTTTACGTGGTCGCAGCAATCTTTTTCTCCTTCCGAGCCTTCCTAACAAAATTTAGTTCGAGCTGCTACTACTTGTCTCTGTGATCGAATTTCTCATCAACATAACCTCAAATTCTAGAGCGGCTATTCAAAATGAGAAAAAAATTCATTCCCTTTCGCGACTCATGAATAAACCTCAACTCTCCACCTCTAAACCGCCCTGTAACCAAAATATTCATAAAAATAAACATAATTAATCAGAATTCCAAAAAAATTGAACATATTCATGAATAAAATCTCTACGTTATGCTCGCACTCGTCAATAATTTCCAGCGACGGTACATTTCGAGGGAATGATAAAATTTACAAAAAAATGTCCAAAAACCTGCATACCCAAAATATTAATGAAAAAAAAAAAAAAAACATAATTAGGTGATAATTCCAAAAAATCAAAATATTCCGATAAATAAAACATCTAAATTAGGCTCGTACTCGTCAATTATTTTCAAGGACGATATTTTTCCAAAGAATAATAAAATTGAGGACAAAAAATGCTCCACGTGTTTCGTGTGCTCAAAATTAAATAAAAAATGCAAATAAACAGTATAAGAGATGTCATTTATTAATTCACATATTCCACAGGAAATAGCTTCGGTTAGCGTCGAGCTAGTAAACGTAGAGAAAGTGAAAATCACTTATTCTGCATCATCTTCGTCATCATCTTCCTGACTTGTTATTTGGAAGTACCGGAGTTCGTAGGTATCTCTGTCCTTGGAGACGACTCGGAGCCAGTCACGCAACTTGTTTTTCTTCAAGTATTTTTTCGTCAAATACTTGAGGTACCTAAAGAAACAAAAAAAATCAAAACTAAATGGAAATTTTCGCGACAAAAAATTCGCATAATTTTTGCAAAAATCATGGCGAAACTTTTCTCATCCTGGCTCATCCCCTTTTGTACTTTATTCCGATAGATACATCGGCCGAGAAAATTGACTCGAAAAAAAAAAAAAAATTCGAAAAAGTCAACAAAATTTTTGAGTTTCGAAATTCGACTCGTCGAATTCCCAGAATAGAAGAAGGAAAACTCACCTCTTGGAAAAGTCGACATCACTGTTGACAGACAACTTCATCTTGTTGCGTTCCAAGGTCACATTGTTACCAAAGTTTCCAGTTTTGCCGTTGACCTTGATTCTTTCCTGGAGGTATTTTTCCTGTGGACAAAAAATCATGTGGTCAGAAATCTGCTTGATGGTGCTACGATTCACTCGATTGTGATCCGCCGCAGTTTGGTAGCTCATGGCAATTTAAATAAATTGACAAAGGCTACAAAATTTCATTTTATCAAATAATTATCGATAATCAAAAGTAGAATCAATATTAAGCAGAAATAAATGTCCAAAGAACGACTTTAATGCCCTCAACATTATTCGGGTGACAAAGAATAACAAAGAAATTAATTTTTTCGTTTTTCTTAGTGAATTAAAAATTATCCGGAGCCCTCGACAGCGACAAGGCCATTAATTTTTGTTTTGGACAGACTGTTCTATGTTGCGGTGAGGGATCAGTCGCTATCTTGCTCCTGTAAGTGCAAGATAGATGGCTGCAATTTTCAAAATCCGAAATTTTGGACACGGCTTGGTCAATTAGAAGAAGCCTCTGTCAGCGAATTTTTGCCATGGTCCAGCGTCCGCTGACAGAGCCTTTTTCTGATTAGTTGAATGACAGTGGACAATTTTAATTGCCGAAAATTCAAGGTGAGGTTCGGTGACTAATCCATCACCTTAACGAATGAGGAACACAGTCACTCGAATTTTCTGGGCAACACAAGACATGAGAAACGTTTGACAATGAATGTCAAGGAGCAGAGGATCGACTGCTTCTTTTTGTTATTTTGGAAAATGATTCTGCTAAAGCGATCGCCCGTGGTCGGTGTGACAGAAAAACAATAAAAATTGTGGGAGCTTGTTGGCAACGATTAGCAGCAGAAAAATGAGGGTTATGGATGATTCCGCAATTTGAGGGAACGAATGAGAAATACTTACGAAATTGGAGACGTCCATAATGTTGTCTTCAACTGGATGAGTACAGTCGATGGTAAATTTAAGGGCAACCTTCTTTTTTTGGCCTTTGCCACGAAGGTGCTGTTTTTTGCCCATCGTACCTTTCGCCCTTTTCGCTGGTACCTGCACAGAACATTTTCCACGTAACAAACATTGGGAATATGAATTTTAGGGATTATTTAAATTCCACGATTTAGGTTGACTCGAGACACATGCGGGATCGTTCGTGCACTACAGAAACGCTCCTCCGCCGATGCTCCAAAGGAGCCGTCTGAATCTTTGACATCGCCCAATTAACGACTGTCACGGTAGTTTTATGTGATTTATTAAATATATCGGGCCACTGTCACAGTTTCATTTTTTGCAAGTTAACAACTTGTTACAATATTTTTCACTTTTAGGCAAAAAACAAACTTACAGGAGCCATGTTGCGTATCGCCGACTCGCGGTTAAGGATAAAAGAAAGAAACGACCACTTGAGGGCGACACGCTACGTCAATTTACTCTCCGCTCGTTGGCTATCCACCGACCAATAGAAACAAACATCTCTCGAGATGACGCAGTTTTTCCATCTGTCTGAACATAGCCACTCAATTTTGAATTATTATTTTTTTTACTCAAATAAAAGCGTCTCTTTTTCCGAACATTTCAATTTATTGAAAACGTCATTAAGAATTACTTAATTTGGATACTCACGAATCGATTTAGGGAAGGGCTTTCAGAGAAAAATCAAATAGTCCGAGTTACTCGACGGTTATGTTAATAATTCAAATTGTTTACGAATTAACGGAATCAACAATGAACCAACTTCAGTTTCGGGTCTCAACGAAGTCAACAAAATACTTGAAAATATTAAAAACGATAGAAAAGTCTTACTTAGTAATATTTAAAGTTCGTTACTTATTAGACAAGCAGGTTTCCGAGTAATGTCACTGATTTCGATATTCGGCGGGGATCTCGTATAACCGGGGTAGGGGAGCATAATGAAAAACAAAAATGAAATAATAGAGAAATTTCTGAAAGTCGAAACAAGCGTGAAAAAGAATATAATGCGAAGAACGACGTCGACGACGACGAATGCACGTCTATAAGGAGGCAGCTTCACACAGTTTGGCCATAACAATAAAGCTATGGAACGTGTGGAACGTGAACCGCACCCACACAAAACAAAGTGAAGCAGAAGGTAGACTACAAGATGGCTGCGTATGGGTGTTGTGGCTGCTGATGAATCCGCGTTTACCAAATAATAGCAACAAAGGCTGTCAAGGCAAAGAAACAAAAATCGACATAGATCAAATAATTGGTAGTTAATTAATGAGGATAATCGAAAAGTGTTGGTTGAGGAGTTAATAGCTTAGTGATTTGGACTACAATAAACGGTTACATGCGGCGGCGGCCAAGCAGTGAATAGAATTCTCACGAGTATCTATAATCATCGAGTGGAAAAAGGTGACGCGAATACGCGGGATTAGGGAATATACACAGCGTTTACAAGAGTGTGAAAACTTCGAAAACTGCCAAGTTTCGAGGGATTCAAACAAATCGAGGTGCAAGCTCAGAGGCGGCACGTATTCTACAAACAAATAAACATTACAAATGCCTCGCTTACAACGCTGAAATAAAATTGAGGTTGTGGTAAGTACCCAACTTTAAATACCATTTATCTTTGCTTGTGAACACTCTTTCATCATTTTCTCCTTCCTAATTATCATCCTCAGTTAACATGCACATTATTTCGTTGTTTTCATTGACTAAGTAAACGATAAGGGAACACTAGTGTCTATAGCACATACTCTGTTGATCGAGCATTTCTACCTAGCAAATCCATTTTCGTGATCCCTCTGACATTGTTGACCAGTTTGTTCGCCATAAATCATCAACCAACCTATTTTTATGGGAAATTACCATTTTTCACATTTCAAAAGCCACAAATGTTAAGTTGCTCTCGTTAACTTCAGATCCATACTTCGTACAGTCTCAAGTAAGGGAACCTCCACAGAAAATCCATAACGATGCGACACAAAATTACAAGCAAGTTCACGTCGACAGAGGCAAATCCATATTTTATTTTACGAAAGGGAAAAATGAGCATTATTAACTGTTGAGCATAACGAAGCCCCAAACTCATTGAGTGGAACACCACTGTGAATTTTTAGAACTGTAAACTACAATAATTCATATATTCCTCTGGAATATCCCCATTATTTAATTTTTTTGAAAAAATTCGATTTCCTGCGTCTTCTCAAGGGAATCAATTGCCGTCTCGACGTTTGAGCCAATCGTCAAAGATCAAGCAGTTGGTGTTTGACGTTTGACGCGCGTGTCCGAGACTTTGTTATGCAGGTTGCTCCTAAAAATTAGACCGGTAGAATAATTTGAAGAAAAAATAGATTTTCCTTGTTTGGCGACGTCCGACGAACAATTACACGATAGAATCAATGCGGCGGCAATGGGTGCTTGGAATTTTTGTCGTCTCTCGCTCAAAGTGGTGTTTGCAGGAATAGGAGCGGAAATAGTTGACGGGGATAAAAGAAAGAAATACAATGGGCTCTTGAAAAACCGAGAGAGTTGACGCGGCAACGAGAAGGAAAAATGGCGCGTACGTCAACTTGCCTGTGTATTAGTGTTATCGCTATTGCCGTCTTTAATTCCATTAAACTCATCGTCATAACGTTGGTCTTTGTCATCAGCTGTGTTGTTGTCGTATTATCATCTCTATTATTATTATATTATTGTGGAAAGTGATTACGTTTGGGTTATTACTTTTGCTCTTACAGTAGAAACTTGATTATCTACCTCGGTATGATTAATCAGGTAAACGATACCGGAGTTTGCATCTTTGGGAAAAAAACGAAAAATTTATTTGTCGATGATTACTTGAATGGTTAATCCACTTTTTCCATGTTTTTTTGTCAATTCAACTCTCGAATGGCAAGAAACGTCTGCCCCACTATTTTTGACAAATAGTTTCCGAAAATTTCGTACTCTGCGCAAAGAAATAAGAATTTTCGTTGCATTTCTACAATGCCAACTTCAACACCATTTGGGTAATTGAAAATGTTGACGAACATGGTATTTTGAAGTTTCTAAGAACGCGAGTTTGAGAGAGTATTTATTCAATTTTTGGATATTTTGTGCTATTTTTGCACACTAATCCTTACGATCCTTCTTGGCAGCTGTAGGAAGTCCTTAATAGATATTGGACACTTACCTGCTTCACACAGACGTTGCGCAAGGATAATCCAGGTTTGCGATGTTGAAGTTAGCATCCTTTGTTGCATCTATTTGTCAAAAATAGCGAAGCAGACTTTTTACCATCGGAAAGCTGAATTGACTAAAAAAAATATGGAAAATGTGGATTGATTATGAAAATAATGATTGGAAAATAAATTGTTCCGTTTTTTTCCAACAATGCAAACTTCAGTATCACTCCGGGTTCTACCGTATTATTGTAATTTTTACAATGAGCAAAATAAAACGTTTTTTTAAAAATGTGAGTTCTGATAGCGTGACTATATGGTTCAGGGGTGGATGGTAGGATTTTTCTGGCAACTGAAGATCGCAGCCAGTCAATACGCTGGAGAAAGACGGTGGAGCCTCGGAGGAGGGGGAGATGTCCACCGGCACTCAGGGCGAGATTCGGATCGGTTCATCGCACCAGGTTTGCCATTTTTTCTTCAAACAAACATCACATTCATGGATGCAACCTGTCTTATTGACAACAACAACAAACATAGAAAAAACACACACAATACAGCTTTTGTGGCTGGGCTCAAAAAGTTTATGTCTGCCAAATGGCCAATCATGCACGCATCGTCGTACTATGGCCTCAATTCTCTTTTTCAATCGTTTGCATTTAGGGACTTTATCAAACATTTATGCATGAACTTTCATAGCCAACATCTCTTTTTCATCCTTCTCTCCTTATCGAGTTTCCACACTACTTTACAGTTCCAGTAGTTCCTATAGGATAGCCCTGGCTCTACACTGAAAATGAAATTTCGCCAAAAAAACTTCGATATTTTGTTGAAAACGGTGAACTAAATATTTTTTCATAATTCCAAAATTTTCGTTATTTTGATCATTTCTTTTTTCATTTCTAACGAAACTGCCACATAAATTTCCCATTGGGATAACAAAAATGTACTTCCTTCAATATCTCGAGCTGCAATGACTGAATTTTTGTGATTTTTCAAAAAAACGTTTAGTCGACCCAACAAAATATCGATTTTTTCCAATAAAATTTTCTTCCCAGTGTATTTAGCCTGAAAATTTGTATCGCGTTCAAGTCAAACAGGATTTTCTTACGAATAACTGTCAAAAAAATGAAAAAGCAATCAAGAACTTTCGATTTTCGAGGAAAACTGTCAGAGTCCTCACTCTGATTCGAATAAACCTGGAGTATGGTGCAGAACTTGGAAAACGAAACAACTTGTCATTTTTTCAAATGACGTTGAATTTTGCATCGTTGAAATGCAACGAATTTCGTTTTTTTCTTTGTCAAAGTTCATCATTTATATTGAGCATTAACCTGCGATTATAAAACGATCGGTTTTTCGCCCCAGAAAAATATATCGGCTCGAAATATTCCGATCATTTGAAAAATTAAACAAATAATTCATAAAAATCAATATTTTTCGTCGCATTCCAACGTTGCAAACTTCAGCATCGTTTTCTTTCTTCAAAAGGTTCTTGAAGATTTTTCACATCATTTTTGAACGAATCGTGTCTTGGGACCAAATAATTTCGATTTCGTCGTCTTTTCCTTTTAGTACGCCTTCAATTTTCTTATCATAATAAGAATTCACGAACTTTGACGATTTTTCTTAATTTCTACGCAATTTTTCGATCCCATAATATTGCAAGTGCATACTTTGAGAGAATGTACGAGGAAATTGAGTTTTTTCGATTCTTCGCAGTGGTGTTCCCCTTAGACGTCAAGGAGAGTTTGCTCAGCAACTTGATTACACAGAATAAACAGTTTTTGATTGATCACGACAGCTCAAAAGGATTATAAAGCCAGGCAAATGCTCAGTTTTGAAAAAAAAACGGAAAAATTCGCGATTCCATAAAAAATAATCGACGATGCATTGTCGACTTTATGGACCGCAATGATTTTTTCGAGAAGGATTTTATCCAATAATAAATTGTGTCAGACTCAGACTCCGAGAGTATTCTTAGACACTGCTCCAACGCGAGATTCTCGTCGTGGCATTTTCGGAAAAGATCTCAAGCCGGTATTTCGATATTTAGGAAATCGGAAAATTCTCACTCAGGACGTTATTTTCATGAGAAAGTGTCACGTCAAGTTTTCAAGGCTCGTCGGGCCAGCCATGGACGCAATGTGACAAAAATTCCAATCTGCAAATCCCCACAGCCGATCGATTCACAAAATCTAAAGATCTAAACACAAAGATCAGGAAAAGGAATTTTCTCAAAATTTTCAATATTTCCAGGGAATTTGTGTTTTTGATGGTTCCAAAAAAATAAATCAACTACCGAACGGACATGAGCTTTTCCTTGAGCCTAGTTACGATTCAAATATTCTTGTCAGAGAAAAAACCATTCGATGGTTTTAAAAAAAATCTGGTTAAAATTGTATTTTCCATATTTCTCAACATGTTTCTCGTGTGAACCATAGACCATGGTTTTTTTTTTAAGATAACTGAGGTCAAGAATTCAACGCTCGGTCGTGCCAAAGTTTAAGTTCGAGTGATAAAAGTGAGTTGAACAAACAAAATAAAAAATAATAATTTTTAATTACACTTAACATTAATCCCTGCAAATTTGTCCTATGAATCGAACATTTGTCAGAATTTTTAAAACACACATTCGCAATAGTTTCTCATTGCGAACGTCGTCAGAATTATATGCCTTCAGCTTTCGATCTATTCGACCAAAAATTCTCACTGGAAATCGTTTTGGCTTCACTGCAATAAATCTTCAAATATAAACGTGGTCAAGACTGTCCATAGGTTTTTTAAATTGCATTGCGTCATGGCTGGAGCTGAAGGTCCAATAAAGTCCCAGAAAACATTGGCGTTAGGCTAGAATTCACGGGTGCAGTCATTTTTGTTTTTTTTTTTCTACAAAATGCATATTTTTCGTAAAAAAAAAACACTTTTCCCTTTTGTGCACAAAATCTTCTCCTTTCCACTGCTTTTCACAATTTTCTTCATTAACCATTGTCAATAGAATTAATTGTCGTAGAAACTACGAAATTATATTAATTTTGTAGCAAAAAAAAATTCTACTCTTGCTCAAATCTGTAGAGAATATTCGGAGTTCCAGGCATCAATCATTTAGTCGTGCATGTCGTGGTTGTCACAGAATTGCAGTAGATTCCTGCCTCACGATCTGTGTACTTGGCGCGATACTGAAGTTTTGCATCGTCGAAAAAAAAAAAACGAAAAAATTTATTCTTTCATTATTATTTTCATAATTAATCCATTTTTTCATTTTTTTTAAGTAAATTCAGCTTTCTAATGGCAAAAATGTCTGCCGCACTATTTTTGACAAATACTTTCCGAAAATGTCGCATGCTGCTTAAAAAAATAATGAGCTTCGTTGCATTTCGTTGAAAAATAAATTTTCCGATTTTTTCCAATGATGCGAGTTTCAGGGTTATGAACTTTTTGGCTGTATTTCAATTATTTACAAAGTTACACTCACGATTGTAGAAATTTCAAATTCGGAGTCGAAAATTTAAGAGAAAATTTTGAATTGAAAGAAAAAATTAGAAAAATGATTTTTTTTTTTGAATAAATTTGTTGTCTCGTAGTCTGACGTGGTTGGGGTTAACGGGCCGAAATTAGCATAATTCTGATGTACAGGAATTGTCTTCTTGTCAGGCCCGTTTGCCTGATTATCGGCCGGGTGTGCCGTCCGGTGACCTGCTGCCCGATCCTGAGTTCTCCAAGGAGCGCGAGGAGCTAAGATGGATCCCGGCTATGTCATTGGATGGCGATCTTCTGATGTATCTGAGGGCGGCTCGATCTATGGCCGCGTTCGCCGGTATGTGTGATGGAGGATCTCCGGACGATGGCTGCGTTGCCGCTTCCCGAGACGACACAACCATTAACGCCCTCGACATACTCCACGATTCTGGATATGATCCAGGCAGGGCATTACAAGCCCTTGTCAAGTGTCCAGTACCCAAAGGCATCGATAAGAAATGGTCCGAGGAAGAGACTGTAAGTCAACCTTATCCCTGACTTTATCATTTCGTCCAATTAATTCTAACCGGTTCAATCTATTTATGAGTTCCTCAACGATTCCTTGAAATATTGAAACCACGAGCTTACCCTGGCGTAGGAATAAAAACTCTTTCGGAAGCCAATGCATAAAAACGCCCTTAACGCGTGACAAGATTGACGAACTTCACCCGAGCGACCTCTCGTACATGCAGAAATTATTTTCGAACCTCTTGCCATGAACTGAGAATTTTAGGACATTGATTTAAAAAACAAAAATGAAAGAAAAATCATCAAAATGACGAAATTAAAATTAAAAAATAAGCAAAAAAAAATTAAATTTCACAAAATAACTAAAATCAAGAAAATCAATAAAATAAATTTGAAAAAATAATAATAAAGTGGGAAAAAATAAAAAATAATAGAAATGATATTAAAAAATGAAACACTAATAAAAATGGAATATATTCACATAAGAATTGTGGTGGGTCCTTTTGAAAATAATCTGGGATTGGGAAATTCGCGTAATTACTAATTTCGGGAAAGTTGCAGGTGATTTATTCGTCGCGGAGCTTTATTTTGAGGGATTAAGAAAAATTGTATTATTTTACAGAAACGATTCGTCAAGGGTTTACGTCAGTTTGGGAAAAACTTTTCTCGCATCAGGAAAGATCTGCTGCCCCACAAAGACACGGTGAATATTGAGTGGCCGAGTTTTCGAATTTTAATTTCTTGATCGAATGGAGTTTTGAGGTAAATATTGTTTTTGTTGAACAGCCGGAACTGGTTGAGTTCTATTACCTTTGGAAAAAGACTCCAGGAGCGAACAACAATCGTCCCCATCGTCGTCGTCGCCAGGGTTCATTGCGACGAATCCGTAACACGCGGAATTCTCGGGCGGGAACGCCGAAGGAGGAAGTTTCAACGTCACAACAGCAATCCGCGGCCTCGGGGAAGGAGAGCTCGGCGACTGGTGTTGGGAACGGAGAAACAAGAGGAAGCAGCAGCGAGACTCGTGGGAATCGCGAGTCCAAGGAGACGCCCGTCTCAGAGTCTGAAACGACGCCGTCCGGCACTAGCGTGTCCGCTGGGGCGACAAGCACCGGCGCTGCCAATACAAACAACTCGAGCAATAACGCCAACTCCAACGGAAATAACAATAACAACACCAACATCAATCCCGGCGGAGAGATAAGCTCCGTTACGGAGGACGACAATTCCGAAGAGGACAGCGACTCGCGCGATACAAACACAAACGGTCCTGGCTTGGCGTCTTGTCAACATTGTTTCTCAACGAGCTCGAAAGACTATCAAGTCTCTGGTAAAGATCGATTGTTGTTGTGCGCAGAATGCCGTGCACATTCGAAAAAAACTGGGGAATTGCCACCAGTTCCACCGTACATATTCCGGCCAGTACCTGCGGAATCGCCTGACAGCCCGAGTAGAATGAGAACACGAAATAATAAGGTGAAAGAATCACCGAGGTCATCAAGACCGAGACGGTTAGGTGGAGGCACAGACACGCCCGAGAACGACCAGAAATCGTCTCGGAGCAGCGAGCCGCAGCAGCGAGACTCGCAAACAAGAGAGTCGCAGCCGTTGCGCGACTCTTTGAACACGCAGTCGACCGACAAGACGAAAAAACTGAAAGCGAACAGTGGCGGCGGGAGCAGCAGCAGCGACAGTGGCGCTGTGGCAAATGGTCCGAGTTCTACGAAGCACGAGACGCCCAAGAAAGGACAAAAGAGAATGCCGACGGAGGAGCCGGAGGAAGAGAAAGATTCTCAGAAACGAAAGAGAGGAGCCGCCGGCGCAGGAACTGGCGAGAGACCCGAAAGCCCTGCCGAGTCTTTGACGACGGACAGCAATTCCCTGATGGACGAAGGCGAACGTGAGACTGAACCCGAGGCCGGCGAGAATCTAGCGGCCAATCCCGAGATCCCACAACCCCCGCCCGGCTCGTGTATCGCCGAGGAATCCGTAAGCCCTGCGCCCCCAGCCCCCGAGGAAGAAGCTCCGGAACCCACGCCAGTCTCTACTCCGGCACCCCCGGCGGCGCAAACCCATCAGGCTAACGCTTCCGTCA
>JAPYYS010000559.1:0-55000 GCA_030522525.1 Campopleginae sp. 14b | reverse complement strand
CGCGATCGCGCTGCCGCCGCTACTCAGCAAGCCAGGAAAATGACGACCCCCGAAAAACAAATGGAAAGCTGCAAACCACCGAGCAGAGGACCTCTCGAGCCTGTCGTCTCGCCTTACGATCGATACGCCACCGCCAGACCCGGCTCTTACGCCGACACTCCTGCTCTGAGACAACTCTCCGAATACGCCAGGCCACACGCCGCTTTCTCTCCTGCACGACATTCGGCTCCTCCCGATCCTATGCTTCATTACATGTATGGACCTGGCGCTCGCGAACGACTCGAACTCGAACACTTGGAAAGAGAAAAAAGAGAGAGGGAGATCAGGGAACTTCGGGAACGCGAACTTAACGACAGACTCAAAGAGGAACTGCTCAAAGGCACTCCTCGACCCATGGCCACTCCCGTCGATCCTCATTGGCTCGAAATTCACAGACGATATGCCGCCGCTGGCCTCACTCCTGGACCTGCCGGACCTCCGCAAGGACTTCATCAATTTGGCCTTTATGGCGCTCCCCCTGGACCCAGTCAACTCGATCGGGACCGCCTCGAACGATTAGGTAACAGTTTTTAGTTCGAATTTATTTTTTCTCGTACAGCGGCTGCTGGAGCCAATTATCCTAGACCAGGTATGATGCCGAGAGATCCAACGCTAGCATTACATCCGGCGGAGCTTCTCGGGCGCCCTTACGCGGACATGGCCGCGCATCACGAGCAGCTCCAACGTCATTTGATAATGGAACGAGAGCGGTTTCCGCCTCACGCTTCTTTAGTTGCTCAGCACGAAGAATATCTGAGGTGCTTTTTGTAATTACATTTTTTTCGTACATACAACATTTTTCTAAAACTCGAAGCTTTGTGAAAAAAAAAAAACCAAGGACGACATGTGAACGATGACTTTTTTGCCACGAGCATGGACTCGGCTCGAAAAAGCCGATTTTTCAAAATCTTTAAAAAAATGAAAATTAAATTTTATATAGAAAGAGAATGGCGCAAGATTTTCCGATTTCGGGATTTACAAAAAAAAAACAATTTTTTCACAGCACTTTCAAATTTGGCAGGAAAATCATTATTCTCTTTCATTTTTAGACAACAACGTGATCGTGAACTTAAGGTCCGAGCACTGGAAGAAGCGGCACGTGGGACCCGACCTTAAGCACGACTTTAATTATTAATTTATAGGAATATTATTATTATTATTAATATTATATATTTATATAGATAATTCGTCGTTGCCGGCTGGTCACGACGCGTGTCCGATCAGGCTCCACTTTTTTGAATCAGTATTTTTAATTCATTCGCCCTCTTAACACAATCATTTCGCAAGTCCAAACGTTTATTCTCTTTGTCATTGTTTCTCGCATTCAAAGACTTGTACATGCATTTTCCTTCTTTTTTTAACGATTCTTAACCGATCAACCAAATTCATTGCCAAATTTTTGATTTTATCGATACTATCAAACTGACGAGAGTCGAGACGAAACGAAATCCTCGTTTCTACAGCTCGATCCCATTTTTTATGACTTTTTAGAAACAAAACAACAAAACATATCGAGTTTTCGTAGATTCATGAGTTTTATCGCGAACTCAAAGATTCCGAGGCGACGACGAAACCGAAATTTGAATTTTTTGCTCGAAACACGTCAACCAATTCTCGCGTTACAGACAACCTTATTGTACATAGACAGGATTGAAGGGAAATAAGCTTTTTGAGGAGTAGTCTTCGATTGGTATGTAAAGCGAGTCGCTACGATTTGGAAAACATTTCGCGGCGGCATGGCGGATTATTTTCGAATAGATATTAAACATTTTATAGCGGTTATTATAGCCTTTAAAGGAGAAAGAAAAAAAACGCGATACTGAAGTTTGCATCGTTGGAAAAAAAGGAAAAATTCATTTTTCGGTCATTTTTTTCATAATTAATCGATTTTTTCCATTTTTTGTTTAGTTAATTCGAATTTCGAATGGCAAAAAACGTCCGCCCCACTATTCTTAACAAATACTTTCCGAAAATTTCGCTGCCCAAGAGAATAATGAATTTTTGTCGCATTTCAACGATGCCAACTCCAACGTCGTTAAAAAACAATTGTAATTCAATTAATTCATGTTGCAGAAATAACATAGTCCTCATTGTAAAAATGTAAAAATTTGTCACCAACAAATTCGCATTTCAATACGGTTCGTTCTGCTTCCTTGAAATTCATTGGTTGCGCATTTTTTTAAATTTCTTCTTCATTATTCGATATTGAATAGAAAATTTGAGCTTTTTGAAGTTTTTAGCTCATGTTTTTTCGAGCTCTCCAAATTATCTCACGCTCGAGACTGCTCATGCAAAAGTTGACGATGTTCGAGTCTTCGCGAGTAAGAGAAATCGTTCGTAGTTCTAAATTTTGTCCTAAATCTCGTAAATATTTCGACAGAGAGACACACTTTTCGTTTTGCTAACAAAACGAAACACCGCGATTCTCATTATTTATGCTAAATTAAAACTTTCTAGGAGGAAATTCGATGGACAGAATTGCGCGTGGTTTCGTGTGTCATTTTGCTTCGAATGCAATAAGGAAGTGAGTGCGTTTCAACGAGTCGTTAACTTTGGCATCGTTCTGTAATTTATTATTATTTTTATATGTTTATTATCATCATGACGGTCTCACAATTCTCGGCGACTATGACAAGTATCGAAAATTCAATGAAACCTCACGGGGAAAGGATATTTTTCTTGCTTTTTTCTTATCAAATATTTTCGAGACGAAAATCGCTCTGAGAATATGTGTGAATGTCGTTTCTCGAGATCGGGGCATAGTTTCGCCTGGACTTTTGTAATCAACGCCAAAAAGTAGAGTATCGATCATGGGAAAGCAATAATTTTTCGAAAGCTCGTGTTCCAGAGACAGAAAATATGAAAGATTGATTATTCATTTCTTTTTTTTTTACTGAGATCTTGTCGGTTTTATTCTAATGATACGAATTTATGAGAGAGCTGAACATTTTTGCGAAAATCTTGTTTTATTACGTAAAATTTGCAGCGAATGCCACATTTTTCTTTTTTAAATTAGTAAATCGTTCGTTTTTCGTGTTTTTATTGTCAATCATGTTCTGCAAAACGTCGATATGTTCTCGATATCCGCATAATATATTCGGATCGCATCTCATTCGCCAAAAATTTGATGCGGCTACACACAACAATGTTGCCATTTTGAACGCATAGAAAAATTCGAAATTATTAGAATCTTATGAAATTTGGTGAGCATACTCTTTAGCATTAAATATGATTATACAAATTTTTCAAGATTTTTCTTCTACATATTTTTCGAGTAATTGAACACTAGAGCTACATGCATAAGCATAGGATTCAGATATATATCGGTATTTCTTTTGGTTATTGTGAACTCGAATAATTCGAAAACTGTGTGGACGAGAAATAGAAGAAAAAAAAAATAGTGTCATCGTATTTGATGCTAAAGAATATTGCCACCAAATTTGATTAAATTCTTATCGCATTGTGGTATGTAGCGCACCTCTTTAATATCGCGAGGGATTAATGAGATGAATTTTTTATCCTCAGTTTAGCGTTAATGTATTTTTAACCATAGCTAAAAGAAAAGAGACATTTTGTTGTCAGACTTTGGACTACGTTGATAATCCATCGTAATGTCGATGGTATGTGCAGCGTTACAAAGAAAAAGCAACTTCGAAGACGAGACCTTTCGATCGATTAGTTGTTTAAATTGACTCCTCCAATTTCCATAGAACAAGATAAAAAGGAAAGTCTCTTCCGAGTTTATAAAGCTGTCATGTTATCAGGAGCTTCATACACTCGAGAAGGCAGGCGGCTGTAACAAAACAATGTGTCAAAAATATTTTTACAAGTGAATGGTTATTAGAGTGAATATTATTTTATTAGTTAAAGATAAAAAAACAAAACAAAGAACGAAACAAATGGTGAATGACGTCGTAAGCAGGTTGTAATTAATCGTAATAAATTAACCAATTAAAATAATTATTATAGCAGTGTTACGATTTTTTTTCATCGGATTATCCATGCAACACGCGACGTTCAATATCGAAGCTCAGTTCTTCTCGTACAGGCACGTGTATAAAGTAAAAAATGTGAAATAACGAAAATCTCAGTTCCACAATAATTCAGCAGCAGTTTTAAAGGTTCAGTCTCAATTTTGTCACTCCTTTTGGAAAAAGACTCGTGCAAAAATGAAGGTGTGTGAAAAAAAAAGTCCAATTTTTCGTAGAATTCTCGATTTTCTTTCCTTCGAGTGTTTATTCTGACGAATTGGGTTGAAGTGACTCTAATTATAAATAATAATAAATAATCTACACATACTCCGAAATCTATGCGTGGGCACATTTATAGATATTATATTCCGATCGATCGAGTGTGCCTATTCTGCGTTTATCAAATAAAATTTAGTACTTAATTACATGTATATATTCAATTTATATTATTTTTAAAGGATAGGTATAAATTTTATAACCGTATCTTATTTGTACTTCAAATGAGAGCTCTGAATGACGAATATTATTTGATGAATGATTGTATGAATATATAAAACATGAACGTCAACGACGACTACGAATTGTATGAAAAGACGTTTGTAACGCGTTATCTCGTAAGGGATACAAAACGCTTTTAGGCAATTGTAAATTATTCCACCACATATATGTCTAAATCAAACGTACCGAACATGATCCATTTTTTTTTTCAAGTACTGTATGACCAATGATGATAATATACGAGAAAAAAAATGTCATTTGGTAATTCATTATCACGAAACAACATTTAACAATTTTCTTTTTCTTCCAGAGCGATGCGGATGGGAAATTGTGGATGAGAGAGCTCGGGGATGGATGTGAGAGACACTAATTACTCACGTATTTCTTGTTCATAGCCAGGCAGAAAATGCAGACCTCAGATCTCGGTTGTTTCGTCGTCTCCGTCCAATTAGAGTCTCTCGCTTGATAAATCATCAGGCTGTTTCTCTTCAATTGCACACACGGTTGCTCCATGCACTCCGCCAGGAGAACAGCATGCAAATGACTAATATAACTCGTCGCCAATCTCAACGTTTCTATTTTTGATAATTTTCTGTCCACAGGCTCCGTAGGTATTAACGTTCTTAGGGTAGTGTACGCTGTATTCACACTGCATAATGAAATATTCCTTTTTTTTAACGATCGACACATGCACTTGGAAAATTTGACCTACATTTTGGCGAGGAACAAATTTACCTCAAATTGCGATCTCTCTCACGAGCGTTCGTTACGAAACGTTGACTCCTCAGACCCTTGGGACACGATTCCATCGTCATGACGAGATTCCCGATCAGAATTGTCGTATATCAAAAATTAAACATGACAACGATTCGGCGTTTTATCAAAAAATGGAAACAAAAAATTATTTGTCGATTAAAGTTGGAAAAAATCCGATGTCCGACAAAATTTTTAATAATTTTTTTCAATCACTATGAAAAGTTACGAAAATGGTGAAATCCACCAGTCATCCATACAGACTTGCTCACTATTTGCGTCTCCCACATATGAATCATAAACATGATCTCACCCGCGTTTAATTATATGAAAGAATCTTTTGGAGTGTAACGACTCTGATGTCTGTGGATGATAGAAAAAACGAGACACTAACGAGTTAGGCTTACAAGAAACTACTTGGAATATCACTGCAATGAATCACCATCAATTCGCATGTCATTTGGATTAGGGAAATTCATTTCTTTATGAAATTTCAATATTTTGCCCAATATTTTATGTTTTTTTCTATTTTTTTGTTGAAAAAAAAAAAAACTTTAATTTTCATCCTCATTTTCCTAGAGAGTTTCATTAAAGCCATGAAAAAAGAAATTAAGGAACGTGAAAATAATAACCAACGCAATTATTATTTTTTTATTATTTACTTTTATTTTTTTCAAAATGGTCCACGAAATATGAGAGAACGAGATAAAAGTTTGAATTTTTACTTCTGACATTCTCGACGTCGCGATTCGAAGTTTATCGTGATTCGAATTTTGCAGGATGTCACCGGGAGAGGCATTGCTCTCGATTTTGTGTTGGTCACGTGGTCCGATGACTCTCTCAGCCTCCAAGTTGTAGCAGCTCACACAGTTTTTTGTTGTTCAACTTATTACATTATCATAAATGCGAAACGTCATTTATCGAGGAGTAGGAAGAAAAACTTGGTTGAAAAGTCGAAAAGATTCTGATCGAAATACTGCAACGATCTGATTCGATGGTAGGCTGCTCCAAATGAATAATAACCTTAAACATAATCCGCAAGAAAACTGTCAGAATATTTCTGTCAAAACGATAACCTCTCCGCATTAATTTGCACGTACGAATCTCGGTTTATTTACGACGCAGGTATATTGAGCGGCGAATTCAGTGGATCCTACACTCTTGAAAAATGTTGTCAATGGAAAGAATACCGAATCAGTTGGGATATTTGATACTAACGGAAGACGGTGCAGTATTGACGGTAAGACACAAATCAACACTCATCGCTCGTATTGAAAGAAACTTGGCTACATACGATATTATGATAAGAATTCGATAAAATTTGGTGATAATATTCTTTAGCATCAAATACGATGACACTAATTTTTTTCTATTTTTCGTCTACATAGTTGTCGATTAATTCGAGTTTACAATATGCAAATGATATACCTATATATATCTCAATCCTATGCTTATGCATGTAAACTCTAGTGTTTAATTACTCGAAATCCATGTAGAAAAAAAATCTGAAAAAATTTGTAATAAAGAGTATGCTCACCAAATTTCATCAAATTCTAATCGTTTCGAATTTTCCTATGCTTTTGAAATGGCAACATTGTTGCGCCTAGCCGCTCTCCTTAAAAAACTATTCTCCACTAAGAATCGAACTTTGCATATTCGGCTCGTGTAAAAAAAATTCTTTCCTGCTCCGTAATTTCTTTTCGCTCCTAATAATCTCTACATTTACCAAAACAAAAGATTCCTTGACTATTTACACTCTGGAGGCGCACGTTCTCTTATTATAATGAAAAAAGCTCGAATTTTGATTCCATGGGAATGGAGTACGCCGACTGAATAAATCCTAAAAATTTGTATGTTTACAGTCCGGCGGGGAGCTTGAAAACAATGAAAGAATTGCGAATGTAGTGGCTGGTCTGATAACGATGACGGATAAAATAGATTTCAAAGCATTTCGCCCGAACGAAGTTTTTCACAAGATATCCATAACGTATTCGGATCACTGTTACATAATATGTTTGTCGAATAAGAAAATTCATGTGCTGAAGAAACGGTTAGAGCCGAGTGTGGACGCTCAACTGATGAATAGGCTTAACGTTTGATTTTGTAACAAATGATGCTCGATTGTGACATATGTAATTATGAGAGGAATAGTAATTAAGGGAATAGATGTACTCGTCGATAGATTGAGAAATAAAGTATATTTAAAATGATTTATCACACGCTCCACAAGTTTGGGAGAGGGAAGAGAGGTATGGCTGGATGGAGCACATTGTTTTTTCCATTTAAGGTGATGGATCGTAAGATAACGAGGTTTGCATCGTTGGAAAAAAACGAAAAATTTATTTTTCAATCATTACTTTCATAATTAATCAACTTTTTCCATTTTTTTCAATAAATTCACGTTTTGGATCGCGAAAAAGTCAGCTCCCCTATTTTTCACAAGGATTTTCCGCAAATTTCGCTCTGATGCATTTCAACGATGCAAACTTCAATATTGCATGGATCAGTCACCGAACCTCACCTCGAATTTTCGAAATAAAAATCCTCCGCTGTCGTTTGACTGATCAGAAAAAGGTTTTGTCAGCGAACGCGAGACGATGGCAAAAATCTGCTGACAGACTTTTTTTAATTGGCCAAACCCTGTCGAAAATATTCAATTTTGAAAGTTACATCTATTTCTCTTTGGCACTCACAGTGCCGAGATAGCTACTGATCCCTCACCTTAAAAGTAAAGAGCTTAGCTTACTTGCACGCAGTAGTATTGAAGCGGACTTATAATTTATCATACAATGCGATATTGTAAAGAAAGAATGGTACATTATGAAATAAATATGTCTCAAGATATGCCCATCAGAATCTAAACCGGAATGCAGCTTATCGTTGATTACTTTTTGGTAGAAGTTTATTTCGGCCTCGTTGAGGATAATCAAATGCTCAAAAATTCTTTTGTATTGAGAATTGTGCAGTATTGTACATTGAATTTCGGGAAGAAAAATCACGACGATACTGAAGTTTGCGTCGTTGGAAAAAAGGAAAAATTTATTTTTCAATCATTATTTCAATAATTAATCCATTTTTTTTAGACAATTCAGCTCTCGAATGGGAAAAAATGTCTGCCGCACCATTTTCGACAAATACTTTGCGGAAATTTTGCACTCTGATTCAAAAAAAAATCATGAGTTTTCGATGCATTTCAACGAAGCAAACCCCAACATCGTAAATCGCGACGTTTTAACGCTTAACGGTAACTACAAGTTTGTTTCGTATGATAATTTGTTGTAAAATGGAAAACCGATCGTGCCACAACGGCTGATTAATACTGTAAATATACAGCCGCCAAATCGAAACAATTACAATTTCTTATAAACGATATTTATAGTTTTGAGTCCACACAGTGGATTTTTTTTTACTCTCGTCGTTTGGATGCTCCGGCGATCCAGCTAAAACCTCCTTAAGTACTGGTCACACCCTTGCGGGCTACTAGGAGATTTAACACCGGATGCTTACGGATGTAACCCACTGCCTTTTTATGCGTCACCATCGTGAAATCGTAACCGTTACATTGCAAAATCTTGTCGTGCATTCTCAAACCACTCTTCGCTGCCGGAGACCCTTCGTGTACTTCCGTCACGTATATCCCCTGCGAAAATTCAACCACGGCGTTTAGTTCTTCCAACCATAGCTAGGCTTACATTGGCCGTCTTGTCATTTGCAATTTTTTGACCATTAAGAAGGGCGGCTACACGCAACAATGTGGCCATGTTAAAATCATAGGAAAATTCGACATTATTAGAATTTGATGAAATTTGGTGAGCATACTCTTTAGTATTAACAATAAATATTCAAATTTTTAAAGATTTTTCTTCTCCATAGTTTTCGAGTAATTAGACACTAGAGTCGACATGCATAAGCATAGGATTCAGAATGCAATGAGCCCACAAAACCCTGAGTCCCGATATAGAAGTGTTTAATACGTTATCTGTGTATCCTTGGGGACTTTTCCTGAAGTCTTGATCGATGCCTCCACCGATTTTGAAACCGCACTTCATAACTTCTTCCCCATTTGTGTTGAATTCACTTTCTTTGTGTAACGTTATCGGTATCTGTAATCGGACAAAGAGAGCAGAATGAAAATTCTGTGATGATGAAGTTAAAGTTTGTGAGAAGACACCAGTCTCCCTTTTTTGAAGGTTTTCATATTGAAATGAAAAAAAAATCGTTCGTTTGTGACGTAGCAAGAATATCTTCGGAAACGTGCCTAATTTGTTTGAAGACCTCTAAGCCTTCTAAGATCAGCCTTGCTGTCTGCAACAAAAATTCACGAGCATAAAATCTTCAAGCACCTGTTTAAAACTCTTGTGAATCGATGTTTCACACATGCTTTTACCCTGGAAAGCTGTGTCCACGTCGCGTGCACTAAAACGTGACAAACTGCACCTTTTTTTTAATTTCATTTCTTTTTTTTTTTAATTTTATTTTAATTTTATTATTATCATTAATTTTTTAAGTTTTATTATTTAAGGAAATTGATGTTTTTAAACATCTATTTCCATCGAAGCTGAAGAATAAAATGAATAACAATGAGAAATTCCCCTGTACAGCTGAATAAACTTGACTCAATATGCAGTCTGTAATTTTAAGAATTACATCAACTGGAATTATGAGAATTGAGAAAGTATTTGTCAAAAATAGTAGGGTAGACGTTCCGTGCCATTCGAAAGCTGAATTTATTTCTAAAAATGGATCAAATGGATCAATCATGAAAATAATGATAGAAAAATAAATTTTTCGCTTTTTTTTCAACAATGCAAACTTTGGTATCGTAAAGAAGTTTACCAAATGTTTTGCTTTCTGTTTTATGACACTGTGTTGTCTTCCTCGGTGCCTATTGCAGATGCTAAAAGCTTGTGAAGGAGAAAACCTTAAACTACTTTGATGGATTGCGGAACATAAAAAAGTAAATATTGAGAAATATATGAACTTACACTGAGGCACTCCATGACGGTGCCCGCCTGGTGCTGAAATGCCATTTTCGCACACATTTTGAGAAGATTTGGTAGTCTGTCAGGATTCTCAAACTGAATAATATACAACGTATTGGTTGTATCGAAGTTTGAATTACACTAAAACCTCGATGTTTATCACTGTGAGCACCAAAGCACGAGAATAGCGAATCTACGTATTTGAAAAGTGAGGTTATGTATTGAATGAGTAACAATACAATGGAACGAGAAGCTCCAGTCATTCAGGGCGTGAGGAGTCAAGTTTGAGATACGTCGATTATCAAGAAACACGTCACTGTCATAAGCGTATTCACGATTATATCTTATCCGTTTTGCTTGCTCAATTCGGCGAGATTGAATGTTATTTTATTCAAAAACTCAACACCGCATGTTTAGTGGTCTGACACTGGACTAGATTTTTTTAAGCAAATACACAACAGCTGGTCTCGGTCGGTAACAAATTTATCGCTATATCATGTGTTACAAAAAGGAAAAGGAGCTGTTCTCTGTTTTCTTTGTCATACAAGTCATACAAGCTCGTCATACAAGAGAAATAAACAATAATATACATATATGTCATTGTATATTTCTCTCGCATGGGCAGGAAGCCTCTGTTTCCTTTTCAACACACACTTGTAATTTGTTCGTCAACGATGTACAGTTTCGGGGTTTTGATTCATGAAACTACGATATATTTATACGTTTTTGTTTATTGAACATGATACACATTGACAATTCTCGATGTTCCTAAATAACGAGCACAATAAAAACGATCCTTTTTATGTATTCGTCGCTTTGATTCTCAAGTTGCATTGGTCGATTCTGTCAAAATGGTCCGCATTATTTATGATTGATATAAATGTCATGTACCAAGTTTTGTTTACACCAAACTGAAGAGTTTACAAGTGAAAGTTTGTAATTCCATTGGATCAAATATTGTCCATATTCTCTGCAGTTATAAAATTCATTTCAGAGAGGCCTTTAATGTTTCTAATCATCGCAATGTTCACATAATTCATAGAATGTGCTGAAATTTCACTAAAAGTGCAAAAAAAAACTGGTCTGATTCATAACCTCAAAAAAATTCGTCAATCATCTAATCTCAAGTCTCCGATTGACTCATCACGTGACAAGATTCAATTTAATATTAACTTAATTTTGATTGTATATCGTCAAACGGAATGAAACACTTAACACAGTGAATAATGCACACGAAGACGTGAAATCTGAACGGCCAGCAAGTTCAAGTGTGCTCTTCAAACGTTATTAATTCATCGGCTAAATATATACACAATTTTGTTTAAAATGCTAATCTACATATCACACTTAGATCGAAGGCTTACGCGGCCGTACACGGTCAAGAAAAATGATGAAAAACTATGACGAATAACTATACAATGTGGAGGAGGCAAAGCGTTTTAAACGAGACAATTTTAACAAACGAATAGCGCCGACTCTGGACAAATAGAATGATAAAAAAAATTAAAGGGTGCATAATATTTACCTCGAGTCACTGCCATCGGGTCTTTTTGACCCAGAGGAAAAAAATTCCAACGAAATGAAGGAATTCTTCTCTATTCTCGATTTTTTTTCATGAAATATAGGTCGATCGAGTGCCTTTGAAAATCTAATCAACCCAAACAGTTTATTGCTTCTTAGGTTCATCGTGAGTCACTGAAGATCCAAGGTTTGTTAAGAAAAGTAATTTGAGATGAAAAAATCTGAAAAAATTTCTCAACACTCTTGAATAGTTCTACTTTGAGGGCGCACCACGGAAATTGAAAAAGAAATCAATTAATACATTATTTTTTGCCGGAAACACATCCACCCCCTGAACAAAATAAAAATGTTTTGGGTCTCCAGAGACCCACGACAAACGAATCGGGTTAACGTGCTATCTTACCTGATATTTCAAACATTCATAAAGCTAACATTGACCATGTCAAATCGATATGTTGTCGTTTCCTTTTCGTCGGTATGTTTTCGTGGATTCTCATTAAATCAAAAGCTAATAATAATATTCTCTATTATATCTATGTGATTACTGCTCTCGATTATGGCGAATTTCTGGGGTTTCTCAACAGTACAACGCAGTTAAGGAGGTCGGCTGCATACGACAATACAATATGAATTCAATAAAATTTGGTGATTCTTTAGCATCAAATACGATGACACAATTTTTTTTTCTACTTCTCGTCTACATAGTTGTCGAATCAAGAGTCGCGGCAGCGGCTCAACGGCAAGTATTTAAAAAAAAGCGTAGCGCGAGCCGGCCGTACTCTTATATACAGTAAAATAGGCGTTTTATGACGTCACAGAAACTTTAAATCGTTTTTACGGGAAAACAGGGCGACAGAAAATTTTCATATTAGAATTGAATTTTCTATGATTTTTTATCTTTCAAATGAGCCCGGGTGGAACAGAATCTGGCTGACCAATCCAGAGAAATCTAGCATTGAAGATTTTGGTCGCGCGATTCGGGACACTTTTCTGATTTTAATTTACAATATGCCAAAGATATACCGACATAAATCTGGATCCTATGCTCATGCATGTAAACTCTAATTCGAAAACTATGTAGAAGAAAAATCTTTAAAAAATTGTATATTTATATTTAATACCAAAGAGTACGCTCACCAAATTTCATGAAATTCTAATCATTTCGAATTTTTCTATGCTTTTAATGTGGCAACATTGTCGTGTCTACCCGCCCTCCTTGAATGTTTACCACTATAGATGGTGACTGTCGGACGATGTTTGTTGGATTTAAACCCAAACACCATGAGGATTCTTGCTCGTGGGAACTGCGGTCTCCAGTTGTCTCGGGGAGCCGATTATTTTGCGCATACTGCCTGGTTTTTGTACACCTGAAAAAAAAAAATCAAACTTGATGTAGAAATCTTGGAAAATTGAGTATTAGATAATTTTATTTTTTTCATAAAGTTTGTATCGCATTTTACCTTCCAATAAATATTTCGCCGGATCGTCCTGGGACGCAGCGGCCAGACTTTGCAGATTTGCTTCCTTCATATCAGCCACCAGACGCTCCACCTGCATTTTCTTTTCACTGATAACAGCCTCCAGGCTACTAACTTCAAACTTTAGAACTTCTGCGCACTGACTCGATAATTCAGCCGATTGTTTCGCGTGCTCGACCTCTTCCTGTAGTCGCTCCAATTCGCCTATCATCTTGCGTTCCACAATTTGTCGTTCGTCCAATTCACGACTCACGTCGTGCTGCTCCAGCGCCAATTCCTCTATGACGAGCCTGACGAACAAATACAAATTTTTGAAGATTTTTCTTCTTCATAGTTTTCGAGTAATTCAACACTTGAGTTTACATGCATAAGTATAGGATTCAGATATATTTTGCATACTGCATATTCGAATTATTCGACGACGACATAGACGAAAAATAGAGAAAAATTTGTGTCATCGTATTTAATGCTAAAGAATGTTATAGCCAAATTTTATTAAATTCTTATCATATTGTCGCATGTAGCCAACCTCCTTAAGCCTACAGGGAATTATAATGGTCGTGGATCAAAGAAACTCATGAAATCTGTTGTTTCTACCTCATTTTGTTCTTGCACTGCAGCAGCTCGGTCTCACAGTTAGCAAGTTTCGATCTCAGCAACGTTATCTCGGATTTTAATGTTTTTTCTTGCTGCCGAACGATTTCGCTCTCCTCTTCCGTGTGTGCAAATTCTTTCAACTGTTAAAATGAAAATTTCGTTAATCACTGAGAATCTTCGGGAGTGAAATTCATTTTATTGATGAAAAAACATTCTTCCTCACTTGTTCTTCGATCATACGGCCACTCGTTTCCATACGATTCACTTCCTGGGATATAAAATCCATTTGGTGTGCTTGCTCGCGGCTTTTCGTTTCCCAATACAGAATTTCCGCGTCGAACTATAAAAAGGATTAGAAAAATCGATAAGTGTTTGTTCGGAAAACTGTCCAAATTTTATGTATGGCAATTGTTGTTGTTGGAGATCCAGGACAAAAAGGAGAGGCCTGGGAGGTTCAGGAATGTTTGTGTGTTGATCGATATTTTCATTGCGAACAGAAAATTTTGTCTATTACCTTTGTAAGATCCGCTTGTTGAGCATTGATCGTATCGCGTTGCCTGTTGACTAGTCGAATGAGTTCAACGTATCGCTGAGTATAAGCGACCGTGACCATGCACGTTTGTTGATCCGGAGGATAATTGGGCTGCGAAGAATCGTTGCTTTCCTGAAGGTCCTGCGAGTAGAAAAGTGTAAAGATTAAAATGTAATTAAAGTGTGACTGAAAAACAGATTTTCCACACTTTTTATTTGTCAGGAAGAAAAAGGCTGCGCCGTATGCGTCGGAGTGGTGAGAAAATTCATACCTGATTAAGATTCCTCTTCGTTTTCATTGAATTTCTGGGAGATGATTGGTTATTTTTATTATGCGGTGACCCGGGATTGTTTGGCTCTCCTTGATATTGTAATCTACTAGGGCTGTTCGACGACGGTGGTGGTGGCTCTCGATAGGGTGGCAATGTCCTCACGGGCGAAGTTGGACCTGGTGGATCTCTATAAGGAGGCAATTCCCGAACTTTTTTCCGAGGAAAGTATATGCTCCCTGTAGAACAAGAGAAATTGTTACTCAGCTAATTATTGTGACCGATTCTTTGGCAACGAATGATTTGACGTTTCATTTTCGTTTCTGTCAAAAAATAAACTTTGGGCCATTAAATATGCACATTTGACGGAATACAACGATTTGAAAAACGCCTTGGGTCAAATTGACCCAAGATGCACTTATAGGAGTCGGGCACTCGGAGGATTAATAGAATAACGCATCGAAATTTTCGAATTTTGTTTATTACTGCCCCAAAACTTACCATCGTTCGACAGGATACCTGTTGGTGATGGAACATTTTTTTGAGCAGACTTTCGAATGCTAGAAACTCTAGCTTTTGATTGGAGAGTAGGTTGGATTATGGCGATATTTTCCATCTGTGTCTGAAATGCGACAAGACACATTGAAAAGTCAATTTCTATCGGAAAATTGCGTACATAAGCAGACTCAAGTGAAAAACGTGCGATGTTCAAGTTCGCATCGTTGAAATGCAACGAAAACTCATCATTTTTTTAAGCAGAGTGCCAAATTTTCGGAAAGTATTTGTCAAAATAGTGGAGCAGACTTTGTTGCCATTCGAAAAGTGAATTTACCAAAAAAAAATGGAAAAAGTGGATTAATTATGAAAATGCCGATTGAAAGATGAATTTTTTGTTTTTCTCCAACGATGCAAACTTCAGTATCGTAACGACGTACCTTAACATTACTATCAGCATTATTACTGTGAAGTCCATTAAAAGTTAAAGATTTTCGAACGTCGCTGTTACGTTCCTGGATGCCCTGGCCAGCATCTACGTTCACCATCGGAACGGTCGATTTTGTGTCATCGTGCATGTGACCCGCTGACGAAGACTGCGTCGAATTTGCAGGCATTGCACTAAATCTAGTACCGTGAGTTGTCTCAACTTCCGAATTATTCTGTGCCTTGTTACCGGCCGGAGATGATCGACGCAGTATGAACTGGACTTCCGACGCGTATTCTCCCCATTTTATCAATATCTGGACAGAAAATCTAATTCAGACTCTGCTCTATGGACTGGGGCATCATTTTTTATGTTTAAGGAGTCGAGTTTGTGGAACCAACACAAAACTTCAACAAATAAATCAATTTTGACAAAGTTGGTGCAAAAATATCAATGTGCATTTAGGTCAAGGTCCTAAGAATGTTGTTGCGATTAAAAAATAAGGAAAAGTTGATTAAACAACAAAATTTGGCAGTGATTAAAAAAATATTAAAATATTCGTAGGAAACGAAAAAAAATTGGCTTTTCAAGATGACAACTATGATGAAGTTAGCGTTGTCGGAACGCAATGAAAACACTTTTTTTTTTAAGGGCAGTGGAAAATTTTTGGAAAGTATTTGTCAAAAATAGTGGGGCAGACTTTTTGTGCCCTTCGGAATCGGAATTTCAATCACCGACTTCGATTATTGAACACAATTCCAAGGACAAATTTCTTCAAGTTTCCGAATATGAAAAAAGTTATTTTTTTATCGTTGAGAAATATTCTTACTGCGACTGGGTTCTCGTGCGGTGCCAGCAGCCGTTCATTGGATCGCCAGCGTTCGATCAACGTGAACCGACCGGTCTGAGCAGTAGCGTGGGCGAGAGCATAAACAACATCCTGGAAATATTATATTATTCAAAGACAGTGTGGAATAAAATTTTCTGGAAAAATCGAGAAACTTTTACTTCCATCATTCATTTTGTGAATTTCTAACCAAACAAATAATTTTTGTGGTAGTGCCAAAACGTCAAAGGATATTGAATATGAAAACTCATTATTTTTAGGCTGAAAACTGTTTGGTACTATTTACAGCTGTCTCCGCAAGGATATATTTAGTTTTGGAAAAATCTAACAGAGCTTTGAAATCCCGAAATATTTTCTCGAGCAAATGTAAATATTTTCGTTTTAGGTTCATTGCACTTAGGATTACGATGCACCAAAAGGATACACAGGATAAACGTATGTATGGATCGAAAAAA
Source organism: Campopleginae sp. 14b (assembly GCA_030522525.1). Lineage (NCBI taxonomy): Eukaryota > Metazoa > Arthropoda > Insecta > Hymenoptera > Ichneumonidae > Campopleginae sp. 14b. The sequence goes on along the minus strand of JAPYYS010000559.1, from coordinate 38,137 downwards.
GCCACAGTGGTTGATGAAAGACGAGAACGTAATGTCATTTGTTGTGAATTAGTGGGAATCGATTTGAAAAAGGAATTTATTAGTATTTGAAGAATAAATGGCGTACCTGGCAGGTCGTTAATTCGGTGACACCGCATACGATTCGTTGAATACCCTCCACCCACACCTTAAGTTCCATTACGTTATTAACAATGTATTCCTCGTAACTGGTTGTTTTCCATGACAGAATTTCTAACGATTATTTGTCGACGACTGTTTTGTATTATACAAACTTTCGGAGGTTCTCACTTTCACGAATCTTATGATTTAACCAAAAACACAGGGGAAATGCATTTTTGTAAACAAAAGAGTGTCGCTAGCACGGGGACTAGACTAGGGCGACATTAATCAGCGAAGTGACACATTTGACAGTCTCGTAAAGTTAGCCGTTTCACATGTACTTTTATATTTTACTTTTTTTTCCGTATCGTCTCTCCAGTCAATGTTGATTCATTCGGAAAGTTTATTCGCGAATGCATAATTTTAAGTAAAAATCGAGATAAAAATGGCTTCGATTTATTCGTAGGAAATTCGTAGATTTTTAGTCATTGCGGTTTTGTTTTGTATCCGGTTTTATATCGACGCGGAATCTTTTTTGTCGGACACGGATAAAATAATTACATTGTTTGTTGGTTCATTGTGTTCAGTGTACCTTTTCATTGATAATAACTCTATATATATGTATACGTATATGTCTGTCCTCTGGTAGGTGGCTCCAAAGACGTTATCGACAAACTTGAGAACTACTCTATCCAGCATGAAGTTGGCTTGAGAATTTATAAATTTTTCGTATTGTTCCTTCGTATAAACGTAACGGTTATTTGGGAGTGATTTATTCAACAAAGCCCAGTCGGACTAGCAGATGCCTGCACAATTACTCGTCTTTCCTGATCAATTGTATCAATTTAAATTATAATGCTTCGATTCTTGCGTTATATACTTCCCCATTATTCAAATATACGTGAGAAAGTGACGTCTCGAAAGAAAATACCAAATTCCCGCGACCTGAATCGAACATAGAAATATATTCTAATTGTAACTTTTTTTATACACTTATTTGATGATTGAGTGTCTAGTGCGTCTTTTGATAAAAAGTACTCGATTCATATGACCATTTATATATACAGATTAGTCGCTTGATATCGTACGCGAAATACGACGAAGAAATAATAGACCTTCAGCTTTCCTCGGTCGTTTTTTTATAATGATGACACGACTGAATATAGTTGAATACCCATTGCTACTATCCACTATAGTAGGAGTTAGTACATAATAACGCCACAAGGCTTCTCCGTAACAGCTCGTGTCTGTATTTCTCTGTCTTTCTCCCTCGGTATCGTGCTATCCTTCTCTTTAAAGTTTTGTGTGTATACGCTCGTTAACTCGTGTCCTCGTGTCTGCTACAAGAAAAAAATTGCGTGGTGTGCGCGCGCGGTTATTAGACGACACAACAAACTGAGAGAAACCGAACTGCGAGAGTAATCGAAAGGCGAAAAGCCTATTATTTATCGTTGGGAAGAAAAGCCTAAAGTTTTGAACGCTGAAAGAACGCACGTAAATTTCGTCATTATTCCGACTTTGAAACTTCACATCCTCGAGGTTTTTATCCCGATCTTGCGGAAAGTTGGCTTTTTTTCGAGGCCGAGAAAGAGAGAGAATAAGAATTGCCATCGAAGTCGAAAGAGCACCAAGAAATTCGGAGATCCCTCGAAACGAGAATTTGTTTTTTCGTGACAAGGGATCTCTGACGAGCAGCCTCGTGTCTTTCATCGCCATTTGAGTTGGTGCTGAAACTTGATCAAAACTACAAACTTGTCACGGTCTCGCTAATCCGGAGATTCACGATTCGCGAAACGTCCTCGAGAGAGGAAGAAAATCAACAAATCGTGAGCCCTGGTGTTTTCGCAAATGGCCGACAATTGGACACAGAGCATTGTCTGCCGGTTTGTATTTATTTTTGTGCTCGTTCACCCATCCATAATTTATCAATAACACCATTTTTTCGCTTTGTTTACAACCTCGAAAAGTCGTAGCAGCACTCTTGGCTTCTTTGTCACTCTTCGCGACTAAACATCGCGATTTTGACTGAGAAAAATCATTTTCAATGTGAATCTATATATTTTTAAGCCAAATCTCCTTTTTAGATATTACAAAAATGGCATTTGTCGGGAAGGTGACAATTGTCGGTACAACCATGCGAGATCAAGCTCGGACGACATCGCCGTCCACGATACCAACGACACGCCACCTCAAGCCACCGCCCCACTAGCCACCTGTCGATTTTTCAAATGGGGCACATGCAAATTTGGCGCAAACTGTCGTTTCGCTCACGACGCTAAAGAAGACACGACCAGGACAAATTCCAAAACAAACAGAGGCGAATCTTCCGTCGGCACATCCGACTGCGCCTCTACAAGTTCTTCTTCCTCTTCCGAATCCATTCTTGACAAGGCGTAAGCTCTTTTTTCATTTTTGCACCATCCGACATGCAATTTAGCATTTTCCATTTTTTTCAATACCGGGAATCATAGTGTCGAAATATTTCTGAAGCAAAATCTTGAAGAAAATCGAATTCTTGAGTTGGATCGATTAAAGAATCTCTTTGAGTACTCATTGAGTCTTTGATCCCATTCAATTTTCTGTCACAAATTGTTTGGCATTTAATTTTTGTTTCGGTCAAAAAATAAATTTACGCCCATAAGATTTATTACAAAAAATGTCTCTCAAATAAAAAAAAAAACAAAAAAAGTGCGTATTGACTGCCATGAAACGATTTGATAGACGCCTCGGGTCAGATTGACCCGATATTGAAATGAAATTGTTTTTCGAACGTGTTGAAATGTCAAAAATGTCGTGACGACAAATTGGACAGGCTTTTGATGATGAAAACTTGAAAAATGTGTGTAGCACTAAAGAAGGAACGCGGCTTGCCGAAGAATGGGTAAAAGCACCGGAATTTGTACCATCATTTGGAACGAGTGGGTCGAACATAAGTGGCGAAGAATCGGCGTCAACGACAGGAGCGCCGACTTCTTACGCCCGAGCTGTTTGCAGCTCGGGACAAACGTCAAATCCTGCTTCAGAACCTTTGTGTCCTTACGCGGAAGCGAGTGGTATATGCAAAAAAATCGACTGCCCTTATCTTCATGGTATCACGTGCGAAATGTGCGGTAGGGCCGCACTTCATCCGTTCAACGATGAATTACGACAACAACACACGAACGTAAGTTTCACTTTTTCGACATTTTCAACGACCAGTAGTTTCTATCAACCTATTCAAAAATGTTGAAGTTTGCATCGAGGAAATGCAACGAAAACTCATTATTTTTTTGAGCAGAGTCCGAAATTTTCGGAAAGTATTCGTCAAAAATAATGAAACAGACTTTCTCCAATACAAAAGCTGAATTTCCTAAGAAAATGGAAAAAGTGGATTAATTATCAAAATAATCATGGAAAAATGATTTTTTCGTTTTTTTCCAACGATCCAAACTTCAGTATCATTATTTATTATCTTCGTTAATGAATATTGTTTCGAATCGTACAACAGGCGTGTATAAAACAGCACGAAGCAGACATGGAGTTATCATTTGCGATTCAACGAAGTCGCGACAAATCCTGCGGCGTTTGTTTCGAAGTAATAATGGAGAAATCAACAGCAGAGCAGAGATTTGGTATACTGCCGAATTGCAATCATTGCTTTTGTCTCGGTTGCATAAGGAAATGGCGACAGGCAACGCAATTCGAAAATAAGATCATACGTTCTTGCCCCGAGTGCCGAGTACCATCAGACTTTGTGTGTCCCAGTACGTACTGGGTCGACACTAAAGAGGAGAAGGAAAAACTTATCGTTGAGTACAAAGAAGCGTTGAGCCTTAAGGACTGCAAATATTTCAACAAAGGTCGAGGCAAATGCCCCTTTGGCAACAAATGTTTTTACCTTCATGCTCTTCCCGACGGTACGAAAACCGACGTTGGACCGCCTGTACGACAAGATCCATTCTCCGACGACGATTGGGACTTTTTCGAGGTAAATATTTCAATATTTCCGATCGAGAGAATTTAATTTGCGAATACGTCGATTTTTCATTGTTTCGAGGGCAAAAAAAATTTGAGGACGTTGGCTATGTACGAAAATATCATAAGAATCCAATTAAATTTATTATTATTAATTTTAATCGATTTTTATTTTTTAATTAATTATTTTTCGTCTTCATAGTTGTCGAATAAATCGAGTTCACAGTATGCAAAAGTACTCGTACTCATACATATGCCAATCCTATGCTTATGCATGTAAACTCTAGTCTTGATTACTCGAAAAGTATGTAGAAGAAAAATCTTTAAAAATTTGTATATTCGTATCTCGCGATCAAAATCTCCAATGCTAGATTTCTCTGGATTGGTTCGACGAATTCTATTCCACCTAGGCTCATTCGAAAGATAAAAAATCATAGAAAATTCAATTCTATTATGAAAATTTTCTGTCGCCCCATTTCCCTGTAGAAACGATTTGAAGGTTCTGTGACGTCATAGAACGCCTATTTTACTGTACATAAGAGTACGGCCGGCTCGCGCTACGCTTTTTTTTTAAATACTTGGCTTCGAGCCGCTGCCGCGACTCTTGATTTAATACTAAAGTGAATGCTCTCCAAATTTCATGAAATTCTAATCATTTCGAATTTCCCTATGCTCTTAACATGTCAAATTGTTGTGTGTCTCGATTAATCGGAATTTCTTAAATGACGAAAAAAATTGCAATTTGCAGCATCACATTCTGCTGTGGAATTTCTTGGATGTGCGTGATAATCAATGGGTGATGATGGACGACCGTGATGAGGTGGTTTTCGTGTTCTCAGACTCAGAAGATTCGGATTGGTCCGGATAAGGTTGGGCTGAAGCGAAAAAAGAGCAGAAAAGTGTGAAAATGGAAAAAAATGCAATTGGCCACGCAAAATGGCAGAGAACTCACGAAAAATCTTGTCGGTCGAAGCAGCGAGAGGGCATAACGTATCTTTACGATAAGTAATGGTAAACGCGTTTCAGGAGTCTTTTCGCCGCAAGAGGATTAAAACAAAAACAAGGCTAATTATTCCGCAGCCTCAAAAATCAAGTTAATGTCTGCTTGCAGTCCTGTTAATTTGTAAGTTTGAACACGCGTAGCTCACACGCTCAGACACTTACACATTTACACTGGATTTATAAAGCGATGGTTGATTGCAGCCCCGCCTCTCCTTACAGCAGCGGCTTTTTTCTTCTTCGGGAATAAAAAGGGTATTTATATGAATGTAGGCAAGTTATTCGTGCGTTCTAACCAAGGCGTCATTGGGGCGTGATAAGCATTAATAATCCTTCCTTCGTCTCTTCAAAACTTGGAGAAATAAATAAATCTCGGGTTTGGCAAAAATTTCAAAATAAAAGGAGTCGAAGAGCTCTCTTTTAGGAAAAGAATGCAAAAACGGGGAAAAGGAGGAGGAGGAAGGAAGGACAAAAACTAAAATTAATAGGTAATCCGTCGCATTTCGTAAGGGTGAAGAAAAGCGTTGAAAAACGCGGAAAAAAGGGAACTGCTATTTGTTAAGTCTAGAATTAGCTATGTGACGCTAGCTGATTGTAAAACGCTCAATCGTGCGGCTCTGTAAGAGTTTTCTAACAAACACAAAGCAAACAAATATTTCATGTTCGATAGAGAGCGTTCGCGGCCGTTTAGTCGTTTTCCCGCCGCGAGGAACGACCATCTCTCGATAAACCCTCAACAAGCCCTCAAACAAGAATGAGAATGAAAACCAATGAAAATCTCATCGAGTCATCGGCATTATTCTTTAAGTTTCCCTAACGTGAACGCTTTTTCCTTTTTTTCCTCGAATTTACGTAGACACGAGTCGACTTTTCATCTTCAATGTTATAGGATCTTCGATATTGATTGTCAGATATACACTCACGCAATTAATCGTCATTAGCTACAACACGCTGCGAATAAAAAGTGAAAAAAGCCAGAGCGAGAGGGTGAAAGAGTTGGCAAAGTGTAGCGCGGGCAATATTTTTGTTATTCTTCTCGTCAGTTATTGTTCGTTCGTCTCGAAAGCGTAATTAAAATTTTGTCCGACTAAAATGTGTGAACAATCTCTAAATTCCGAGGATAATACAAAAAAAGACTAAACGAAAAAATAGTCACTAAGAAAAAGGAAAAAAAACGTACTAAGCCCAAAAGAGGGTCCACGGCAAAGACGATAAACGTTTCATAGAATAATTACAAAAGCGGTCTTATCGTTAACCGGTTTATATTGATTGTTAAAAAAAATATACTGTAAAAACAAAAAAGAGATAAAAAAATGCGAGAGAGAAAAAATAATTAAGACTCAGGAGCTTCCGCAGAGTCAATCGTGTCCTGCTTGAATCACAAATCGGGCTGTTTGAGATTTTCGCTTAAATTTTACGTGTCATAGGATATACAAATAGAATTTATTCTTTTTGTCATCTCGCGCGTATTTGTTATATATTATATCACGTAGGATAAGCGCGATCGTCGAATAACCCGAAGTTTCATCACCCACCACACCATTCGACGATGTTTCGCTTCGATTTCATTTCGTACAACAATATATTTTTGTTATTGGAATAGACGTGTATTAAACTAAAAAAGATAAAACAACAACAGCCTTCTTCCATTTATTTTATTTATTTTAATATCCTTTTGAAATTCTTGAAACTAAAAGTTTCTCTAACAAGGTTCTTTGTACATTCGAAATAATATTCAGTCTTTGACGTTAAACACCATCAAAGATAGCACTGTCAACAAGTCCATCAATAGAACGAAGGCACTTCGGTCCCCAGAGTCTCATTTACTCATTATTGATCATCCTATATATATATTTATTTATATACCGGCTAAAATTCATTGTTTATCCATTCACGATGGATCATGTCGCGTAATAAACGATAATACGTGCTTAATTTTATTGTAAGGCTACTTGGCTGTACAATTAATCAAAGGCACCAAATTGCTGCGTCTGAGTTTTTTTTCCATTAGATAAAACGTCTTCCTAACGAAATTTGCATCGTTAGGCACGTATGTCAATGTGATGATCACGCGTATTAGCCTCTTTGATTTCTGGCAACGAGACCTTTTTGTCATTCACGTTTTAGAACAAAATTAAATGTCTAAGTCGAACAAATCGACTTATAAAAAAAGCGGTAAGTATTTTACGTAATAATAGATACCTCAGTTGAAATCAATTAGTAAATATCTTAAGGCAGAAAAAATGTCACTCTGGATCCACGTTAGAGATAAACAAAATCAGATTTCGTTATTTTTTAATTATAATAACGATTCCAAAAAGAGAACAGACTCCGTATAATTTAAGGAGGGTGGCTACACACAACGATGTTTTCATGTGAAAAAAAGAAAAATCCGAAATAATTAGAATTTGATAAAATTTGGTAAGCATACTCTTTAGTATTAAATTTAAATGTACACATTTTTAAAGATTTTTTCTTCTACATAGTTTTCGAGTTATCGAACACTAGAGTTCACATGCATAAGCATAGGATTCCGATATATATAGGTATATCCTTTGCATATTGTAAACTCCAATTATTCGTCAACTATGTAAACGAAAAATAGAAAAAAAATGGTGTCATCGTATTTGATGCTAAAGAATATTATCACAAAATTTTATTGAATTCTTATCTTATTATCGTATGTAGCCAACCTCCTTAATCTAATCGTCGATTAGATCTTTGCTGAGAACGATGTACTTTTAAAAATTCACTGGTATTTCGAGGCGATTCACTTTTTTTTTCATAAAAGTTGTTTCAACAATTTTCATAGTTCACAAAAAAAAATGATTTTGTTAATCTCTATTGTTGTAAATTTATACAACGGTGGAATCTTCAGCAGAAGGCCGATGAATGGCGGTTCCTCGCCACTCTTCATCTTCATTATTTTCCATGGGTTGTCTTCTGGATAAATTACTATACGGTTGACAAGTCATTCTTTGAACGGGTTCATAAATTCTACGTTGTACCGGATTAATGGGTAAATTACTGGTGTCTTCGTCCCTGACGAGGGTTTCGTTACGTCGTCTAGAAAGTACATCATCGTCGTCAGTCTCGACATTCGACAATGGAACACCGGGTTGATTGCTGGTCGTTGTAACGGTTTCGTTTCGTTTTCGATATTTCGTAGAGTACTTATAAAAATCAGACATTTCAAAAGGTTTCGTAACTTCGCGATAAGGTTGATACTTACCCGCTTGTACAATAGTGCAGATGTCGGGAGATCGGTCGTTGTTGCTGGTCGTGTTTATTATTTGTTCGTCGACGAGGGCGTGGACGTTTCGTCGTTTGGATTCCGCCGGGATTTCCAGGCTCTTGGGAGAGGCGGGATGTCGTTGAGGTTGCTGTGGGATGTTTTGTTGGGGGTAAAGTCTTTGAGATCGTGGTTCGGAGGGAGCAAGGACGATGTCTCTGGAACTCGACGATGGCAACGGAGGCGAAGGAAGTGGAGGGGGAGCTGGAGGAGGAGTTGAGCCGATAGGTTGTCTGATATGATGCGGAGATGAGGGTTGGAGTATTTTTCGTGGTTGGCCGATTTCCCGGTGGGACGAATCGCCCACGTATTCGAAGGTCGACGGGATCGTTCCGCTCGCTGAATAACTCGAATCCATCGAGGTTTCGTACCATTCTTTCTCTTTGACACGTGAACGTGCCAATGTGTCGTCTCTGCTGCTCGTTTGCGAGATTATTTCTCGAGGATGAACACCGTCCGGACTGCCGACGATGCTCTGCTGTTGCTGCTGCCAAGTCTCGACGCTTCCCAGCGACTGAGTCCGCAGAAGAGTCCTGGGCGGTGGCGGTGGCGACGGCGAAATAGTCTCGTAGCAAGAGGTCGTGCTCGGTCCGATTTGTTGCTGATGTACCTGTGAATTGTAATTTTGATGATGCGGCGTTACCGCTGATGCGGATGAAAATTTCGATGGACCAGCCAAACCTAAAACATAATCTCTCGTGCCTTTAACATTATGATTATGCTGACTCCCATAATTCTCTCTATCCTCTAAGCCCGGCCGATCCTTCATTTGTAAATGTGGATTGTACGGAGCCCCGCTACAATGAGCGTTGTACTTCCGGCGATCAAGACTGCCGAATCTATCGTTCGGAGTGTTGGACGGCTCCTCCGGACACCACACAATCTCATCGTTCTCCCGAACCCAATAACCAGCCGCCAGCTGACCATCCGATCTCGTTGACTCTTGCAAACTCGTCTTCGACAGTCTGTTCAGCGGAGCCGCAACTGTTTCTCTTCTCTCGGCGGCCCGTGTCTGACCTTGGCACGAATTTTTACGCTGCGATGCCCTTTGCTCGTCCGGCAGCGTTCCGTAACGATTTTGCAAGCGATTCACAAACTCATCCGACTGATAATAAGCTGGCTGGTTATCAAGATACACCGAATGTTGATAATTCGACGAGTAATTGTGATGCAATGGCGGCTTTTGGTGCAACACCGTGTGTTGCTGTTCCGGCATATTGTGTCTTGAATTTTGTGAGTCTAACAATCTTTTTTGTTGCATTTGACGATACCGGATTTGACGTTCCTCCTCGGTATAAGTGTTCGGTATTGTCCGATACGTTCTCTCCGTGTCTTGACAATATTTTGGGACCGTAGTATTGGCCGGTGCGTTGTTGCCCTGCGAATAAGTTCGCTGCCGATAACGCTCAGGCAAAATGTAAACGTCGTGGTTGTCGTTCAAATCGTTTTCTGAATATTTAACGTTCCTGCGACGAGCCCGATCGATCTGAGGATCCAAGTTCGATCCCACCGATGGGTGATTGAAATTTCTAATGTCCGACGCCAAATTCAACGTCGGCGAATCGCCGTCGGCCAATCCTGTCCGGTAACTGCGGGGACTCCAAGCATTTTGGCGGTACGACTGATTTTGTAATTGAGTTTCTATCCCCAAAGGACTCAAGCTCACCCCGCTCTCTTGGAGAATACTCCGAGGAGATAACGTTTTAGCACCGCTCGGGCTATACCCTTAAATGCAAAAACAAATCACATTGGGTTAGTAAAAAATTGAGACGAGCCTGAATTTCGCAACGTTAGGCTCCAACGAAAAATACTTATTTCTAGTAAATTTCTTCTCGAAATACCTGGACTGTCCAGAGGTGGGCGAGGCTTTTTGGTTCGGTGTTTAGCGTTTGTTTGAGCACCATCAACGCAAGTGTGAGAAGAAGATTCCAGAGGATTTGTGTTGGACTGTCTGTGTATACGTCCGTAAGTTTGGCGGATGAAGCTCAAACGAGCTTCGAGTTCTCTCAGTCTCCTCTGACTCTGTTGATATATGGAGCGGTGTTTGCGACGCACCGTTTTGCTTTCCGAAGGATCGTTCAATTTCCTTAATGACGTTTCGGCGACGTCAATTTGAACCTGGCGTTCCAATTCCAGGGCTGATTCCTCCTGCGATTCGTACACAATAGCAAAATGCATTGAGGTTTTCAAACTCTGAAGGAATTTGCTTGAACGTCAAAAAGAAAATGAACTCACTGCTTCATTAGTTTTGAGACGGTTGATCAGATTCTGCGGATATGCCAAAGACGTGCCAACCCGCTTGTGGAAAGCGGGAGGACTCTCTCCTGGCTCTAAGGGAATTTCAGGCGGTAATACGCCTGTCAGTTCAGCCTCGTTAAGGCATAAACTCTTGAGTTCGTTGTTCTTGAGAGCAAGCTTCTCTTGAAGCTGCTCTCGTCGCTGTTGCAGCCATTGTAGCCTTGCCGACAAAGATACATCCGTTGCTGGACTTGGTGCTGTACCAGCCATCACTATTTGCAGGCAATTATTATTTTTTTATTATGAATGAATCATTATTTGAGGTCGTATTGCATTTTTCACGTGGAATTGTCATTTTTCTGATCGGGATGAATGTCTGTTTTGGTGGAGCAAATTTTCTTGAAGGAAGGCTCGATTTTTCATGGTATTTTGATTATTCACTCCGTTTTTTAGCATCAAGGTGGTGGATAACCTCAAATATACGTATAGCGTGTATTTACTTACCCATATTACAAGCTCGTTTAGTCAGAGTACCCTGACTCTATATTCCCTCGTAACTCATGCGTTGGAATATTCTACGTTTGTAGAACCGATTGGGATTGTACAAGGAGATGTACGATTGAGTAATAAAAATGCATATTTATCACGAAAATATATGTATCGATGTAATATATATACTATTGTTCCAGCATCAAATGGATCGAGTTAGGCCCGACGCGACTTTTCGTCACCACCCATAGAGCACCTCCTCGTATCCGTTTCGTTAAACCCTAATAATTGCGTTACTTCATTCACATATAAATGCACAACAAAAAAAAAACACTACTCCATCGTCGGGGACGTCAGGAACAAGTCGTAAAGACAATAGTCGTTATGGTAAAACGTTTCGTTACAAAAAAGTATATACATATATATGAGCAGCGGAGTGTTTTATGAGTACTATACGCGAAGTAAACTCTCGTTAAGTTTCAAGCTCGGCGTAACTATACACAAGTACACAATAGCGCCCTAGCACCGTCAAAACTTCACGTACACAATTTTTGTACGCAGAGTGGGAGAGAAAATAATCGGAGCCCTGCATCGGTATTCGTAGAGAAGGATATAGGGAATTAGGGATTTTTTCAAGTGTGATGAATTCTATTGTGTTCCAAGCCAAACGAGAAAACCGAATGGAAGGAGGGGAATCCGACGTACGGATAAATCAGAAGTTTATATTCGCGTATTATGTTTTTAACAAGGCGAGGCTTATCACCGCAGTTTTCAAAGTTGTTTATCAAACCGATCATGAGTAACTGATGGATATATAGCTCGTCATGTCGTGTATAGGGCGTGTTATAGCGAAAATCAATGGTATTTTTATGTTTTTAACATCTTTGTATAATTGCAATGTTTGTTGAGTAGAAAAAGAGCTCACTCGAAGAACAGCGCGTTCTGTGTTCTGTGTCGCAGGGACGGAATAAAAACAAAAGATAAAAAGTGACCCAATTGTCCTAAGACGTCCTATATAAATAGCTCCATAACTAGGGAACTAGGGACAAAAGTGTATGTGTATTGAGCAATGGAATTTCTATTTGTATAGAAAACCGTTGACCGCGAACTTTGCGTGTGTGTGGAAAACCGTTAAACCTGCCTCCTAGTGTTGTTTTTTTGCGTTACCGAGTGCAGCCGGCAATTTAGAGACATATATAGGAATTGAAAAACGGAGTAAATCGTCCAAACGAATTTTCGCGGGGTGCGATCGTGTTGAGTAGTTGAGTTGCGCGATAGTCGCGATTCGCACATACATACGGACCACCTCAGTAATATTTTTTTAAGGGCCGTTCAACCGTGCCCGAGTGAATATCGCCAGTTGAATTGGGTTTTTTAAACATATAACAAGAAGTAAAACAACAAGTAACCCTTCAAGTTTTCACTCCGACGGTTGAATTTTGCTTCAGCTGCCAAAACCGCCAAGCTCGTGAGAAAAACGACCGAGAGAGGGGGCAGAACGAGCAAAGTGGCGAATAAATCATTGCGGTGAAGTAAAGACGCGAAACGAGGGGAGGGAAAATATTTTTTTCCTTCGTTTCGAATAATCGTTGACCGGTGAGAACGATGGAGGCACTTATTCCAGTGATAAACAAACTCCAAGATGTGTTCAATACCGTGGGTGCTGATGCTATACAATTGCCGCAAATCGTTGTTCTCGGAACTCAGGTTAGTTCGTTTTTTTATCATCCAATATTATTACCATTGCTATTATCATTTATATTCCCCAACGAACGTGGTCGTCCCGTTGCATTATAATTATTTCTTACGAAAATCGATCGGGTTTTCGCGAAATTTCAGTAACTCCATTCGTGCTCATACGTTTTTCTCCTCAATGTTCCAATTTTTATTCATCAATGTTTACTTACCAACGGTCGGTAAATTAACAATAAAACATCCTCGTCTATTCAGAGCTCCGGAAAATCCTCCGTTATCGAAAGTCTCGTCGGCAGATCCTTTCTGCCCCGAGGAACCGGTATCGTCACTCGGCGACCCTTGGTCCTTCAATTAGTTTACACCCCAAAAGAAGACAGAGAGCATCGTAGCGCCGAAGATGGAACTTTGGACATTGCGGAATGGGGAACTTTCCTGCATACTAAAAATCGCATCTACAAAGATTTCAATGAAATCCGCAAGGAAATCGACGCCGAGACCGACCGCATGGCAGGACACAACAAAGGCATTTGTCCCGAACCCATTAATCTCAAAATATACTCCACCTCCGTTGTCAATCTGACTCTTATCGATCTTCCCGGCATTACCAAAGTCCCTGTCGGCGATCAACCCGAAGACATTGAACAGCAAATCCGACAATTGGTCCTCAAGTACATTTGCAATCCTAATTCCATCATTCTCGCCGTTGTCACTGCCAACACCGACATGGCCTGCAGCGAGAGCTTAAAACTCAGTAAAGACGTCGATCCCGATGGCAGACGCACTCTCGCCGTTGTCACTAAACTCGATCTCATGGATGCTGGTAAATTGTTGCACGCTCTTCAATAATATGAAACTGAAATTTGCATCGTTGAAAAAAAAAAACGAAAAATTTATTTTTTAATCATTATTTTCATAATTAATCCACTTTTTCCATTTTTTTTAGTCAATTCAGTTTTTGAATGGCAAAAAACGTCTGCTCCACTATTTTTAACAAATATTTTCCGACAATTCCGCTCTCTGCTTAGAAAAATAATTCTAAAAATAATAAATTGTATTTTTTTACAAATTGAGAGACGAATAAATCCTCTTGAAGTTTGTCAAGAAGTTTGTCGGAATCGTAGCGAAGAATAATTGCATTTTTGTCGCCCGCAGGAACCGATGCAATTGATATTCTTTGTGGACGTGTAATTCCTGTAAAACTTGGTATCATCGGAGTGGTAAATCGTTCTCAACAGGACATAATGAACAACAAGACTATACATGACGCCTTGAAAGACGAGGCTGGATTTCTCCAACGAAAATATCCAACTTTGGCCAACCGGAATGGAACACCTTATCTTGCGAAAACTCTCAATCGTTTGCTCATGCATCACATCCGAGATTGTCTCCCAGAACTTAAGGTATGATCACGATGTTCCTTGGTTAATGAAAAAAAATTGAATTTACAATGTTGAAGTTCGCGTCGTTAAAATGTAACGAAAACTCATCATTTTTTTAACAGAGTGTCAAATTTTTGAAAGCATTTGTAAAAAATAGGAGGTCAGACGTTTTTTGCCATTCAAAAGTTGAATTGACTAAAAACAAATGGAAAAAGTTGATTAATTATGAAAGTAATGATTGAAAAATAAATTTTCCGTTTTTGTCCAACGTTGAAAGTTTTGGCATCGCTATTTTTCTCGAATCCAAAGGCAAAATCTGTAAGAAAATAGTCATAGTTTTTGAAATTTAACGAAAAGTTGATTTTTCGTTAAATCCGAACGCTGCGAGCTTCAGTGTCGTATGGGATTTCATGTAATGAGAATATTTTTCTTGTATCAACAGACTCGAGTGAACGTGATGGTCTCGCAATTCCAAACGCTGTTGAATTCTTACGGGGACGACGTGTCGGACAAGAGTCAAACTTTGTTGCAAATAATAACCAAGTTTGCGAGCAGTTATTGTTCGACGATCGAAGGAACAGCGAGGAATATCGAGACTACGGAATTGTGTGGCGGAGCAAGAATTTGCTATATATTCCACGAGACGTTTGGCAAGACTTTGGACTCGATACATCCGTTAGCAGGTCTAACGAAAATGGACATTCTTACGGCGATAAGAAACGCGACGGGTCCACGACCGGCGCTCTTCGTACCGGAGGTTTCTTTCGAGTTGCTCGTCAAACGGCAAATCCGTCGTCTCGAGGAACCCTCGTTACGATGCGTCGAGCTCGTCCACGAAGAAATGCAGCGCATCATACAACATTGCGGCACCGAAGTGCAACAAGAAATGTTACGATTCCCAAAACTGCACGAACGGATTGTCGACGTCGTGACTCATCTCCTGAGACGCCGTTTACCAACGACCAATTCGATGGTCGAAAATCTCGTGGCCATTGAACTGGCCTACATAAATACCAAACATCCCGATTTCCATAAAGACGCCGCTCTCGTCTCGTCTTTGCTGAAAAGCGCGGAGAACGAATTACCCAAGCATCAGAGTCGACGTCACATGGCCAATGCCAACGGGCCTCTGCCCGGACAAAACGAAAACGTGAGTTCTCCAAGAAATTCTTTTTCGTTCACATCTGTCAATGATTTTTCGAACTTTGCATTATTTTCATGATTTTTCTAAAACGGCATTTCGCTCCAGAACGTAAAACAGTCCAACAACCGCGACGAGGTCATTTCTGACGAGAAAAAAGAGCAGCAACAGCTGCAACAACAAGTGCAGCAAAACCATTGGCTCCTGAGCAATCTTTTGCCTCAGGGCCGTTCCGAGAACGTAACGACTGCCGATAATTCGCCGGTGAGAAATCGCGATGGTACAACTTCGCCTTACCCTGGCTCCAACAGCATACCGGTCGAGATGTTGCAAAGAGGATCTCCGCAGCAAAAACCTGTCAATCTCTTGCCCGAGGTGCCGATGCAAACGTCACGGAAATTGAGCGACCGAGAACAACGCGATTGCGACGTTATTGGTAGGAAATGAATTTTTTCTCCACAGTCCAAAACCCACTCGACGAACTCTTTGCAAATAAAGTTTCTCTACTTTACAGAGCGACTGATCAAATCTTACTTTTACATCGTTCGGAAATCCATCCAGGACAGCGTGCCCAAAGCAGTTATGCATTTTCTTGTTAATTTCGTCAAGGATAATCTGCAGAGCGAGCTCGTGACTCATCTGTACAAATCCGATCATGCCGAAGCTTTGCTCAACGAGAGCGAACACATTGCTGTTAGACGCAAAGAGGCCGGGGACATGCTCAAAGTGAGTATCGTCGTTTATTCACAGCGCATTCTCATTACTAACTAATAAAATAAAAAATTAAATTTTTTAACGACATGAAAATGAAAAATTCTCACGATGTAGAATTTCGCATCGCTGCAATGGAACGAAAACTCGTTTTTTTTTAGCAGAGTGCCAAATTTTCGGAAAATATTTATCAAAAATAGTGGGGCAAACTTTGTGCCATCCAAAAAGTGAATTTTCTAAAAAAAAATGGAAAAAAGGGATTAATTATCAAAATAATGATTGAAAAATAAATTTTTCGTTATTTCCCAACGATACATGGTCGCGATAGTGGAAATCGTCACGATTTTTCGTGATTTTGATATTTTTATGAAAATTCCACAAATCATGAATTTATTCGATCGACTCGTTTGATAATTTGATGATTTTTTTTAGGCATTGACACAAGCTGGCCACATAATCAGTGAGATCCGAGAAACGCACATGTGGTAAAGGTAAAAGCCATGGTGAGCAAGCGCATAATCGGAGGCTAGTCAAAGGCTAGATATAAATAAAACATTTTGTTTCCCTGCCCATAAAATGCACCCGTTGAAAAAGCTTTTTATTAGTTTTCATTAATTTTTTAACGATCGAACGGGCACGTCATTTGTCAAGCGTACATCGGACCAGTGTACATACTCTTGTACTTTACGTTTTTATTGTTTTTCTCTTACACTTTTTTTTCCATACGCAAAGTACACGCTGAGAAAAATGATATTAAAGCATTGATGTTTCGAGAGAAGAGTGTTTGAGAAATTATTACCTTTCCTGTCTGTCCTGAAGTTGAGGGCGACGAAATAAAACGAAATTCTTGGGGAAATATCGTTTCAAATTTATTTCTCCGTCAATATACAAGTTTTTTGTCCTACGAGTATTAAGGAACTACTTTTATTCGATCGATGACTTAAATAACGATAAATCATTCTCGTATCACGAATCATTGCGAGTTTGGTTTCTCTCTCTCGCTCTCTCATTTCTCTCTTGTTCGTTCCGTTATAATTTACGTTTTTATTTCGATAATATACCGGGAACTTTTTCAAAGTTCCATAGGGGACTTTTTCGTTTGTTTATTTTTCTCGAATAACGTTGTAAAGTGCGACTCGTTTATCAAGAGTTGTTCGTCCGTGTGGTCCCAATCGGTACTTTATAAAAATAATTTTTTACCTTTTTTTTCGTCTCGTACGAAAAATCTTGGATTTTGTACGAGACGCAGTTTATCGGCCACTATTAAATCCTCTCTGCGTTCAATTGGCAATGTTTATCTACAATTTTTAGCCGTTAAGTCCGGATGTGCCCCGTTCCTGCACGCAGAACGAGCGATAATCTCGAATATCATTCTCATCTACAAGAAGCGCAATTTTTCAATCTCCACTCTTTGTCTATTCTTTTCGTATTGTCCTGCTAAAATCCTCGTTGAAAAATTACGAGGCAAGGCGAAGAAGGAAACCTGCTCGGGGCTCGTTACTCGGGAAGAACGTTTCCAAAGCGTTTTTTTTTTTCATATTTCAAGCGTCGTGGCCCATTATTCGCCAAGAATATTCTACTAATTTTCATTCGAGAATAAAAAATATTCTACGGAATGTAATACGAGAATAACACTTCACAGGGGTTCGATAAACTTTGTTACTATTCATCTACGTTGTACGTCAATCGGTGGCAGGGATCGGAGTAACTTTAGACAGTGATGGGTCGAGAAATTTGAAAAAAAACTTTCCTTTCCGTTTTTTCGGAGGTCCAAACAAATTTTTCCCACAATCGCTCACGTTCAACTTGTTTTGTATTTCTCTGAAAATCATTGGATCGCATTGAACGCGAATTGGAATACCGAGTCTGATCGAACGTTCACTTTCGATTGGCGACATTTATTTAAAAATGTCACAGAACACAAATTGGTGCAAGAAATCGATAATTTCGAGGACACCATAACATTATGGAGTTGACGATATGCGCGAAGTTCGGCAGTGAAGTTCGTGCTTTCCGATAAGAAATGAAATTTTCTCACTAACGAGCGTATCAGCAAAAATCCGGACAATAACTCGTCTGAATCGAAACTTTAATCTTTGAGAATAAATCTCGATCAAACCGGAAGCGTTTTAAAAATGATTTTAAAAAAATCCTTTCTCTCGCCTCCGAATGTCTCGTAAATAAAATTCGCCTTCGTCAGTCGAGAGAGAAAGAAGAATAAAATGTGATGCTCGAAAGTGGCGGTTTTACATGAATGAGACGAGAATGAGAGTGTGCGCGATTTTAATTATGGATTTTATACGTTGTTATTGCACGGTTTACGCCCCGGCAGGCGATAAGTATATAACTTAACGCTCAACACAAGAGAACACGAAGGCGACGGTTATTCACGCTTTTTAATTACGCGATGTACGACAGGCAAGAGAGAAGTAAATAGATATATATTTTAATGTCGAGAGAAAATTGCTCAGATTTTTGCCAATTTCCTTTGCCAATTGTCAAGCTTTTCACTTTTAAAAATATACTTTACATAAATATGTATTTGTATATAATGTAACGGAGGTTCTTTCACGTAGTATGTTTACAATTTATTCGTAAGGGTTTCCACGCGACCAGCTAAGCCCTAGAATAATATTTATTTTATATATACATGTTAATTGTTCGTGGCTATTGAATAAAATCTGAAAAACCATTTCCGATCAATCAGCTAGAAAATATAGCCTAGAAGTATGGCTAACGGAACGTCTCGGCAAATTCCATACGCTTGGAAGACCGACGGAAAAAAAGGTGAGGAAAAAACGTCGTTTCGGTTAATCCACACTACTTTTTGTCTGTCCGATGGAAGAAAAATTGCTTTCCAATTCCATCGGATTGGATATTATTGCACGAACGACGCGCTGTCGCGGTCTATCAATTTCCGCAGTCCCGGAGAGACGGAGAAACGTGGAAAACTGTCGTGCGATGGAAATTACGGAAACACTCGATAATTTCATTTCTTCGTTAAGTTTTTTTTTTTCTTTCTCGATTTACTCGCTCGATGTCTTGGCGCCCTGGGCCACAGCTCGATCAAATTTCTTTTATGAACAACGCGCCATTCCGAAGGGGAACTAGAGCTTTTTCACGTTTTGAATTATCCAAAATTTCCATGATTTTTGTAAATTTTTTAAAACGTGAATAATGAGGAATTGAAAAATTTACCAATCCCAGAAATTATCGAGTGGTCGATAACGTTTCCGGTGCTTGAAAGTCCTCGAACTTCCTCGTCCCGATTAGCAGAACATTTCGTATGGATTTATGTGCGTGAATGAACTTGGAGCGTTTTATTGTGCTACCTAAAAATCGATAAATTTGAGGAGGGGGATTTATTATTATACCCCTGGCTGACATACGTCGAGCATTTCCGGTTCAATGGTATAATGCGATTGGCTGGATGTCTCGTAGCTATTGGAATTACTATCGAAAGCCCTTGTTACGACGAAAATACGAACGGATTTCACGAAACTGAAGTTTGCATCGTTGAAAAAGGAAAAAATTTATTTTTCGCTCATTATTTTCATAACTAATCCATTTTTTTCATTTTTTAGTGAATTTCGGTAAATTATAATCTCTAAAAAATGGTTGCATTTCAACGATGCGAACTTCAGCATCGCAGGATTTTTGTAATTCGTGCAAAATTGGGCAAAAACATTTTGCAATAATTTTCGCAAGAAAAATTCGATAAAAAGTGCTAAACACTGAAAAAAAATTGCACATTTTTGTGCAATTTGAAAACTTCTGTTCGCACGTTCGATATTCAGTTTTCTTCGCTACGAGCATCGCTGTCTGTCAACTCCGACAACTTTCGCTACTTCCAAACGCTATTTCTTGCTTTTTTCTCCATGCTCGAACTTTTCTTCCCAGTTTTCTTTACAAATGAGCCAGAACCTCGACAGCTGTGATCGGCGGAGTTTGATCACCACTCAGAATCACTGGTTCTGATTCCGTCTGTACGATTCGCACGAGATTTGCATCCTTCTTCGAGGTTGCCAGGGTCGCTGTGGGTGTGACGTTTACACGAACGCAATAACTCGGCGGTCGGCTTTCCCTCGTTGTACATGCTGGAGTCACTATACTCGGAGCATTCGATCTGTACGTTGGCGGTGGCGATGATGTCGGCTGCAGTCGATCCAGCAACAATAATCTTAGTCTGTATTCCTGCATACTCGCCTGCGATATTAAAAGAAAAAAAAACCAAATTATATTGCAAATTATTCTGAATTGTAATAAATTTTTTTTGTTGAATTTTTTTCAATCATTTTGGTAAGCGAAATGAACGCGTTGCCAAATTTTTTAATTTTGAAAAATATCGCTATTTTTTATTCATTTTTCAATCTCGAATTCAAACTCCAAGTTTTTTTTTCGATTTTTTACACTCACCAGCGTATTAAAAGGAATAAATAACAAATTTTATTGCAATGTGCTCTGAATTGTTATTTTTATTATTGAATATTGAATATTGAAAAATTATTGCATTTTTCCAGTAATTATTAAATTTTTGAAAATATATTGAATTTTTTCGATAATTTTAATAGCAAAATGAATTCACGTTACGAAATTTTGAAATTTCGAAAAATATAGGCATATTAGAATTTTTTTTCATATCGAATTCGAACGCCAAATTTTTTTCCGATTTTTTATACTCGCCTACGATATTCAAAGAAAAAAAACCGAATTTTATTACAAATAACTCCGAATTCCGTGAAATCTTCATTATTAAATAATTATTGGATCTTTATCAATAATTCGATGAGCGAAATGAATTTGCGTTGCTAGATTTTTTAGTTTTAAAAAACATCGCCATGTTTTAGTTTTTTTTTTACTCGAATTCGAAAGATTTTTTTTTTTTTTAATTTTTTGTTACCACCTCTCGGTATTTTAGAGCGTGTGAGGATGTTGAGATAAAATGGTACAACCGACTCACCTGGTAACTGGGTGGTGGCGTCCTGAACTGAAATTCCGGATAAATCATGGCGGCGTAAGGATGCATGGGTCTTGCGGGTGGTATCCTTCCTGTGATACCCGTGAACCCGAAGAAGCTGTTACAATTTTCTCGACTCGTAACGCGCCATGCGACAGCGCTAACGGTCACCAAAACTACTCCTATGCCTGTGAATAATAAAATAAAAAGAAAAGGCGATATTACGAGGAGGCCGACGCAAAAAACGTGCGAAAGAATCACAAAAATTCTAAACACGTAACGAAAAAAAAGAATAATAAAAAAAACATGTCATAAAGTACACCAAGTGGAAGAGGATCCACTCTCTCGGCGCTGTAATTACGAACTCTTTATGTCGTCGAGAAAAACCTTCAAAGTGAAAGAAACGAGAGCCGCCTTGCACTTGGCTCAAAGTACTCTTATGTGTACCCAAGCTTCGAAACAACTGTACGAGAGTACGAGACTCCCTCCCTCCCTTCTCCTCTCTCTTTCCCTCATAAAGCCAACGTAGTCTATCCGTGTACATTAAGCCGCGACCATTACACCTCTCCACGGACTCCTAATACACTTTCGTCTTTATACTACATGAAGGATATTATTCGAAGGATTAGGAGTTCATTGTTTCGAGTTAAACGATCAAAAATAAAATTAGCCAAATGAGTTCCGAGCCTTAACCTCAAAAAATTTCATCAACGTTCTCTGTATATTCAGTTTCAACTTCGCTCTCTTTTCTAACCACGCATACGTAATTTGGACGAAAACTCTCGACCTTGTTTCCGCGGAGGAAAACAAACTTCCGGTGGCGGTTGTTTTTTTCTGGGAGTGTAGAGAAAACTTTTTCGACAGCTCTCGGAGTCACTAACTGAGTTTGCATAAAAGAAAAATGGTTGAAGAATTTTGCGGGCGTCTGAATGCACGGAAAATAATTTTGTAACATGGCGAAAGAATCGCTTGTTTTTTTTTTTTTTGACAAGTGTTCAGAAATAATTGAATATTATTTTCGCGCAAATAAAAGGAGTGACATGGGAAAAAAATGGTTGCTTCTTCCCACGTGATCGTTCGGTTAATCGAAGGAAAATAAAATGACACGAAACGAGTGGGAGAAATGACATTAAAATAATAATAAATGTGCAATAAAATACACGAAGTTGGGCCGAAGCTGTTGGATTCTCGAGAGAGGACGTAGTAGAGCAACAGCAGGATTCTGCATGGATTAGTGTTGCCATAATAAACGATATCCACACACATATAATGGTAAACGTAAGGAAATGTTATTACGGATTGGCAACGCTGCAATCCATCGTCTCGAGATATATGTCGAGAGATGAAAAGTGGGGAGTACAAAAGGAAAGAATAAAAAAAAGGGAGGCAGCAAGAGAGAAGCCGATTCGAAGCAACTGGAGGCGCGATCACCGACTGTGTCCATCGTGAACGGCGGCGCATTCTCCGGGTCGCAGGTTACGAGCTACAACTTCGGGCTCGAGTTTAGCGTTTAGAAAGTAAGGTACAAAACGACCACAAGCTCGCCTGCCTGACTCTGGTTTTTTTTTCTTTTTTTTCCTCTTTATCTTTCTCTCGCTACTACGACGGAGAAAACGATCTCGTGCTCTCTTTCGCGCGCTGTACACATTGCAGGATACCGAAATAGAAGCTCGTGCAATTTTGTGCTAGTCGATAAATTACCATCGCATCTTTACTGCCCCTGTACGTGTAAAACATCCTTTATGTTCAAGGATGTTTTACACGGACGGCTCACGGTTTTTCATTCATTCCAACTATTTTGAATTATTACTCGTTCGATTTGGACATATTGAAAATACATTTATTTGAGGTTAAAAAAATTCGGGTCGTTTCTTATTGTCGTAAAGGAAAATGGTCGCCAAAAAGTTCACACGAACTTGCATCCTGTTTATTATGTTGGATTTTTCTACGGAGGCGTGACAAGAATTTCAGTTTTTACGTTACGTACGAATACAAAATGGCGGCCGAGTCGAATTTTTGTCCGTTCGTAAAAAAAGTAGTAAGCGACCTCTCCTCCGATGTCGGGAAGGTTATTTTTTGTCGTTTCAATGCGTTGAGCATTTACTTCATTTCCGTTATAATATGAGGAGAAAAAAGTGAATTGAATTCTAATAAGAGAAGCGATCTAGACGAATGTTCCTTCCACCCGAAACGAGCGAAGCGTGTGACAGGTCACCTTAACCTATATTTTTACGAACAGACTCGGTGTAAAGAAAAATGCGAGGGTTTTGAATAATTGTCAAGCGAATCACTGCGGCATAAAGTCCCATAGCTGTTCGGCGATTGGAAAAAATATTCCGAGAGAAAATGAAATGAAAAATAAAAAAGAAACTGAGTTGTATCCTGCTAAACTTTTTCGTAATTCCATGGAAGAGCGAGCAACGAGACAGAGTACGAATGTCTCTGGAGGTCCCAAGGGGAAAATCTTGGCAAAGTCGGTAAATAAAAGACAAAGAGAAAAAAAGATTGCCTCTCAGAACACACCGGGCCGTGAATTGTAGGAGTAAACAGAAAAAAAGGAAGCATAAAAAAAAGTTTACTACTGTGAATCTTTGTGAATCCCTCGCGATATTTCCTCAGATAATATTGTCACAGTTACGAAAGGATTGCAATATCTAGGCGGTACCTAGAGACGTTTATTTTACAGTTTCTCGAGGCAAGTCGCACGGTAGTAAAGACCAAATAAAAAAACTAAACAAAAAAGAGGCGCAGCAAAATAGTTGATCATCTGTCACCTTGAAATCGCTGCGCGAATACTCAATGACGTTGCGGTCTCTAGCGACGCCTAAAACAATCAAGAATACCCGTTTTCCATCCCGTATGGTAAATTAAACCGAGCAAGGCTGAATCTCGCTCGCGAGGGCCGCACGAAAGATGGAACGTTGAGCGAGGCATGTGGGAGCGACTTCTCGCGTAATACCCAACGCAATAAAAACGCACGTGTCCTACGTGAAAATGAGTTGGCTAGCTCGCAAATGCGTATGTGCGCGTTACAAAGAGAAGCCTTGCGCGCATTCGCATTCGTTTTTGTACTCTCGCTCGGAATACAAATTAATCGCGCGTTGCAGCACTAACGTTTCACAATGAATCGTCATTTTTCCGAATGAGGAAACCGGAGCGTTCTCTGTTTGTTGTTTTTCATACACATTATTTCATGTAATTGATCAATGAACTATTGTGTCGAAATTCGCGCTAACAATGCCCAATTCGTGGAAACGTCAACCGTTCTCATCGACTAGCGTGGCGGCCATATCGTTTCCGAGAACTCGTCGTGACTTAGCGATAGAAATCAGACCCTTGCTTTTCTTTTGTGGGCAAAATATTGACGAATGACCTGTCGCTGCTAAATTGTTCAATAAAAATGACGAATTTCATTTCTGGATTGCTGAATAAAGAATTACGATGTTATGGATTGTTCTAATTTGCCTTACGAAGTGTATTTCGTCGACAATTACGAGAACAAGGCCTAACCGTGTTTGTTGTCTCTGTGTTATAGACACGTCGGGGAGTGACCAAAGGCGACTCGACAAGGACAACAAACAAATACGTTTAGGACAAAGGTTGGAGCGTCCCAGTTTCGTATTAGTCACGGTCAATCGAACATTTGCAACTTTCGGTAAATAAAAATATCTCTAAAAAATGCTAAATTCTTCAGTATTTTTGTATACATTATTCATGAGCTCCGGAACAATAATCGCCAGAATAACTCTTCGTTCGAAAGGCGGCATCGTTTGTGTAGAAGCTCGCCATTCATTATGCAATGAAAATAAATTATTGCAATCATTTAAACACGATACCAAAGTTTGCATCGTTGGAAACAAATGAAAAATTTATTTTTCAATCGTTATTTTGATAATTAATCTACTTTTTCCATTTTTTTTTAGTAAATTCGGTTTTTGCATGGCAAGAATGCCCGCCCCACTATTTTTGGAAATTACTTTCCGAAAATTTCGTCCTCTGATTGAAAGAATAATGAGTATTCGTTGCATTTCAACGATGCAAACTTCGACGTCGTATTACAACACTGGAACGTAAATGGTTTCCGTCTTGAAATGAGCTCGGAATAATTGTAGCATTACGATTGATGGTTGGACTAATACCAAACTCATTACAGCGATGGAAATCAAATTTGCTTCATTTTCATTCTAGTTCGATTTTTTTTCACAATTTTCTCTCGACGAATTAATTCAGTTAATTTTTTTTTTTAACATCTCGTGAGTTCGGTCGATCTCAGTTTTTTGTCACGCGTCCATAATTATCGTAAATTTCCATTAGACATGCGTGAGCTTTTTATTCGTAGCTTTTGAAAATGGATATAGATTTTTTGTAGACTAGAGATAATAATCTTACCGATCATAAGGAGGGAAACGGCAATGTGATCTCGTCCAGTTGCCCTGAGGGCACCGAGAAGTGCTCCGGCTGCGGCGCAGACGAGACCAACTATTCCGACACCGAGAATCGACCAGCGAACCGGTGGCGATCCCAAGCCGCAGCATTGCTTCGGCACAGCGTCCCTGCGGACGAGAAAAAAACAAACAAACGCTCTCTTGAGTCTACCGATCCCCATTCCACTCTGCGATACCGTAAAATATAATCTTCGCTTAAATTACACCAAATCTATTTTCCTTCGTATTAAAAAAAGCAAAAAAAAATCTCATCACACTTGAAATCACTTTTTACTTCGTAACGACAAAAAAAAAATTTAATTTACATTATAAACTCATTATTTTTACTTTTTTTTTTCACTGGCTAATCCAACCGGAAAGAAATTCTCGACAGTTTGAAATTTATTACGTTGTGCTCGGGGCAAATGTGCTTAAAATTTTCCACACTGATTAACAATTCTTGATCATCTCGATCTATTATAATAAATTATAGTTATCCTTCGATCTTCATGATCGACGGTGCAACGAAAATTAATTATTTTTTTGCGCAGAGTGCAAAATTTTTGGAAAGTATTTGTCAAAAGTGGTGAAGCAGACTTTTCTGCCATTGGAAAGCTGAATTTATTTAAAAAAATGGAAAAAGTAAATTAATTATAAAAATAATGATCGAATAATAAATTTTTCGTTTTTTTCCAACGATGCGAACTTCAATATCGTTCGATCTTTCGTATCGATCGTAACTCCGCGAACATCAATCAACGTTATTCTACATCGAAATGACAATTTTCTCAAATTCGTTATAGTTGAGTAGTAAAAAAATAATTGAGAGATGCAAATATGAGATAATTTATGTGAAAAATTAAATTTCTCCGACTGGAATAACTTGTCATTAATTTCATGGATACATAGAAATAAATATGTATGTATGTATAGAGGAGAGAGAAAAAGAAAGAGAATGACCCACTGACACGGACTCTTTCCGCGGGCTGTGAGTGGTAAGACGACGATCCCGAAGCAGCAAGACCTGTGGCGAGTAAATCGAGAGGACGAACAAGACAAACGAGAGGATGATATTGTGGTCACATTCACAAAACTGAGACTTTCAAACGCAGCTAATTTCTTTGATCCAACAAGCACTAGTATTTATGTCGCGAATATATTTTATTCAATGAGAGTTTCAGGACGTTTCGAGAAATTGTCAATAAAAGTGATCGCCCGGAGTAATAAAAAGGAAAAAGGAGAATGCGTCAAATACGATGACGAATGGAATAGAAAGTACGCCATTTGGACTCGAGACTCTTCATTTGTATACAGACGTTCATAAATAAACACGTATTGATGGAATTCATACCATCATTCGTGCATCGCTTACTTACTCTTTTAACGAGAGCCTCAAGGAACTTTCTCACAATAGTGAGAACGTTTACATGTACAGTCATCGTTGTAACATAATAGATCAATTCTGAAGACCATCCCATGAGGAAGAGACTGAATATCCGCAAATTTGCCGAATATATGACGAATTTTTTTCTTTTTTATTTCAATATTTCTCAAAAGACATAAGAAGGATATTGATGGATGGTATTCAAAGAGTAAGGATCCAGGAATACGTCACTGGTTGAGGCTCAGAATAGAATTCATAATTTTTTTTTTTTTTTTAATGACTGTACGATTTGATGTTTCGTTGAAAATGAGACGCAAAATTAATTTGTGGCGCTATTACGTTACGATGGCGCGAAGGTCGAGCATTTGAGGAATGCGAATCGGAAGGGAAATCATTTTTGAAGGTCATAACGGAATAATGTATGGTCGCTATTACATTGAATCAATTGAAACGGTTTCGAATAATTTGGGAAGTAATTAATCAAACGGTGGCACAATCCTCAAGGTGGGTCAGTTTCTTTAGATATATATATGTGTGTATGTAATATATTTACGGGAGAAACGAGTTTCACCACTAATGGGGGCCCGGCACGTAAAGAGGAAGAAAGTGAAAGAAAAAAGATCGTTCGGAAGGAAAGGAGATAGAGAGACGAGCTGAAATGACTATAATTAAAAGTAGTTGATTAAGTAGCACAGTGATTGGCCATTTAGAGAGAATGCTAAGTTTTCATCGAGGAGTATTCGTGTGCGCAGGGAATTTCATAAACAGAAGGGAAGATGTGCAAGTAGTTTTTATCTGTTTCTTCGTTCAAGTGGCCAATGACTGTACTTGCGTAGCTGCAGGAAGAGAATAAATCTGCTCGATAGTTTAAAATGAGTGTTCTCCCGGTCTGTTCTCGCCTTTAAACATGTCTATGTTCATTCTACTCCTTTTAACATAAGGTTCTCATTCAGCAAAAACTTTTTATTTCCAACCACTCGGAAAATTGTTTCTTTCGCGTTCTTCGTTTTATTTCCTTTGTCAATATTTCATTCTTTCTTTCTAAGAGGATGTACTCGAGAGTACCAATAAATCGTCTCCGTATCTTTTCTTCGCTAGACTCGCAGTCGGAGGCCCATATACTTTTAACTTTTTCTTTTTTTTCGTGGCTCATCGATCCAGGCCATTGGCCTCGCTTTTCTCCGCTCTTCTGGCTGAGCTCGTAGGCGGACGTGATCCGATGATTCACGAAAATAAAGTTGGCTCTACTGGCTCGAAGCTAAGACCGGAGAGGGGGAGAGAGAGCGATTACACTGAAGCCGGAGTCTGAGGGCTCCATCGATGATTGAAGGAAAGAGCCCTTCGCCCGGTCGGGTTCAGCCTCGTTAATGTCTTCGGCCCCCTCCCTCGCTTGTAGGAGGTTCACGACACTTTTTCTAACCCTCGTATGCGTAAGGGCAGACGTAATCCTGCACAAAGGGGGAAAACTATGGTCCCTTGGCTTTTTCTGCCCCTGCTGGAAGCTTTTATGACAAATGGCACGGTGATTGGCCATGCACGATGCATCCTCTAGATTTTTGTCTCGTTCCCTCGTCATTCCATGGGGGAATTTTGACCATAACACAGATGCCTCATTTTTATGCTGCGTTGCAAAGCATTATGCTTTCCTCGATCTACAGGGTGTCGCAAAAGTGCATTATGACCATTGCACCGTCAGTGTATCTTGAACTATTGCAAAGGAATGGTCTCATTCATATTTCTCTTTAAAGTATCGAGTAGCGAGATGTCCATCGAATGATGATAGCGACTCGTCGATTTACCACAGCAGCACTTCGGAGCGGCTATTCTTCAACGATGAATTAATATCTCGTTCATGGTGCATCCGAGAGGAAAATTGGTGAGAACTTTTCTCTTCGGAATCTCGCGCGTTCGAACGGTTCTCTCAATAGATTAGAGAGACGAACTTCAGGACTCATGCAAACAGGGGAATCAGCATGCTCAGCGCATTTCTGTTAATGTCTAAGTGGCCAATGACTGTACTTAATGGTTTTTAAGAGGCGGTACGTCGTACAGGGAACCGATGCCAGCTGCCACGCGCTTTTAACGACTACTGCGGGGGAGAGCGACTATTCAGGGAGTATAACCCAGTAATTTGAATAACACTGCTGCCTTCTCGTCCTCTACTCCTCGTATATACTCTCCGATGGCATAAAAGAAGTACCAAGCTTTTGCACTTATTTTTATCTCGGTGGAATAAGTTTTGCTTTCAGTACTTTTCTCAAGAATAGTCTTTGTTTTTATTTCGCTTGTGTTCTCATTCAACCTGCAGCTCGTTGAGCACCATTTTTTTTATTATCTCTCGTAAAAAATACCGATAGAAAGGATTCTCCTTTTCATTTTTTTCCCCACTTTTCTTTCCATCCGAATCTCCATGCTCGTAATTTTTTATCTTTGTGTGTTTTACGTTCGGAAGTAGATTACTTTTATTCCGGGTCATCATAACAATAACAATTGCACGTGCAATATTATTATGTAATTTTTTTTCCTAACTCAGAGGGTCTAAAATTTTTAAATAATTGAAAGTGTAATAAAAAAAAAATTAATTCTTTTGTTTACCAACGAAATTACAATAATTGAGAATAAAACAAAAGGCACAAAAAAACATGGCGTAGAAAATCGAAAAATGAAGTAACCAGCTCGCGGATAAAATGGGAACGAGATGGCGAATGTGCAATAGTCAACTCGCAAGATGTTCACTCGGTTATGAGATATTTTTCTCTTTCATCCCGGAAAATGTTTAGCTATGCATGTACTAAATTACTAAGTTCTAGAATCTCCGAGTTATACGTGGGAAATCTCGTTTACACGTAGCAAGAGCTCTTTTACCATCATCATTCTTCAATCAAGCAGCATTTTTTTCTCCGCATTGTGCGAGCATCGAGAAAATCCTCGAGCCAACACACGAGCTTTATCCACCGAGAATCTCCGTCGTCGAGACTTCTCTCTCTTTCTTTTTTCTCTGAGCAGTGTGGCAATACAGACGTGGAGAACGTATTGTAAATTATTATGATAAATTTCTGTTGGGTCATTAGTAATTTTGTGCCTACACGATGGAACGAAATATTGAGTAATTCTTCTTATATCTTTTAATAACAGTTTGTCTAATTGTTTGACTTTTCCAAGGACGAAAATCGGTGGCGATTTTTTTGTGGGAATAATTAGCGATCAAACATTTTTCTGAGATTAAATCTAATCAAAAGTCTAAACGATCGCCATTAATTAAAATTCAATCGAGATCGTCGTTGAAAAAAAAAAAAAACGCTTTTTCAACAGAATTTTTATTCATTTTCTAATAATTTTTGTTGGGGATCGAAGCAAAGGAATCGTTTCGTTTTATTCAATGGAAACGAACGCCATACCTTTTAATATTGTGATTCCTTTTTTCTCTGTAAAATGAAAATGCCTTCGATTTATCTTCAGAGCTAATAATCGAAATGGAGGAGCTTACAGTCCGGAAACACGATGATATTAAGTGCTCGAGCGAGTAGCAATGTTAATAGGAATAAATAGTAAAAGAAAAGACGTTTGATCTGTGGGCAGAGTAAATATAGCGTGAGACTCGTCTCGCGAACGATCCCGCAGGGGATAATTGGAACGCGGAATTAATGACGCGGGAGTTGCGCGGTCCTGTACAATATAGAGCCGTGAGAAATCGTTCGATCGAATTCTCCTCTGTCGCTTCAACACTGCCTCAACACTGCTTCAACACATTTTTTTATCAATTTTCTGAATTTCTATCACCGAAACAAAATCATCGAAAATTTTTTATCGTGTTTCCAATTCGTGTAAAATATTTTATTCAAAATCGAATGGATTGAGCAGAAAACGACGATGCAACGAAAAGTGATCATTCTTTTAAGCAGAGCGCGATATTTTCGGAAAGTTTTTGTCAAAAATAGTGGAACAGACATTTTTTTCATTCAAAAAGCGAATTTACTAAAAAAGAAATGGAAAACGTGGATAAATTTTGAAAATAATGATTGAAAAATAAATTTTTCGTGTTTTTTTTTTTTTTCAACGATGCAAAGTTTGGCGTCGTCAAAAACCGAAGGATTCTAATCGAAACGCTGAACGATCCCGATTGAACGTTCTTCGTCCGCAATACAACAAAATTTTTGAGATTTTGGTTTTTTTTTTCAAACAAACGGAAAAATAATTTTTAATCATTATTTTTATAATTATTCCACTTTTTCCATTTTTTTTTGGTAAATTCAGTTTTTGAGTGGCAAAAAAGTTCGCCCCACTATTGTGGCAAATATTTTTCGAAGTTTTCACACTCTGTTTGAAAAAAAAAGACTTTTCGTTGCATTTCAACGATGCGAATTTTAAAATCGTTTTCCTTTCCGAGTTGATCGCTAAATCTTTGAAAAATGTTTGCCCGAATAATAAAAATCGATAATTCTGTGATTCTATGTTTTTGGTCGCATGGAAAATGTGAATGGGAAGTGAGGGGATGATGGGAGTGACTGACCTGCCGAAAGCGGAGACACTAGCAGGCACCGGAAAAGGTAAACCAAGGCTGAGTCCCCTGAGGCCGAGATGAGGAGGTGGTGGATGAAGGAAACCTCCAACGGGTGGTACGAGGGGGACTCCGGCGTGTCCAGCAATGGGATTAGCGCCGGCAACGCTACCGATGCAAGCGCCGGAAGTGACGACGCCTTGATAGGTCGGTGGCATGGAGCAGCTTCTCATAGCACGTCGATGATGACGTCGTACCCTTCGTTCCCTTCGTCTGGCGTCTCGGAGTTGATCTTCGGCGGAATGGGCATGATTTTCGTTGGGATTGGTTGGATTATTGATCTGGGAATGGTGATGATGATGATGGTGATGATTCAAGAGTCCAGGGTTTTCGAGGAGTCGCGAACCGACGGCGAGTTCGGTTTGGGCCTCGGTCGAGGCGAAAGATCTCTGAGTTATTCTCGAATCAACCTGTTGGAGAATCGTTTGATTTTCCGCTGGATTTTCATCGTTTCGAGCTTGAAGGTCATTTGGTTGAGCCACATTTGGACCGCTCAATAAATCTTGTTGATTCGTATTCGTATCATTGTTACGATTCTGTTGTCTTGGCGTCGAATGGGGTTGAACACTCACACCATCGACGGTCACCACGCTCACAGGCCTCGGGGCATTCTCGGACAGAGCCCCGGCCATTTTACTTGTGCGTCAACACATCGAGATATTTTCACAGACTCGCTTATCTCAGCCCGAGCCAATTCGTTGATACTTTGCCAATTTTTATTTATTCCAGTCGCTCACCAATCACAGTTTTTCAATTGTACTCGAAGATTCCAAGTTCTTTGGAAGAACGAGTCGACTCCATTCAACACAAACGAGTCTTCATTATTTATACGTATGGGCCAGTCACTGTGGTTTTCTTCATGCTTTTTTCTCTTTATTCCCACCTCCAAGACCTTGGACAAGTCAATATCCCCTGCTCGTTGAAGATTCCAAGAGAATCTTGTTTCTCGTTCACTCCGACGAAGGATCGTGCTCTTTCTTCTTGTCCCTGCAAAAGTTTCAATTGTATATTATCGTTTGTGTCTGCACACGAATGAAAATCATGAGAAAAAACACATGCACGATTCTCGAAAATATATACGAATAATATTATACAGGAATATGGGTTTTATTGCTATGTTATCGAGTTTTAATTCGTGTTTAGAAAAGCATTGGACAGTAGCTCGAGCGCTAAACATGTGAGGCTAATTATCTGCTTTTCAAATTACTATGACACTGCGTATTCGACGATAACTAAAGAGCCTTTTTTTTATATCGTTTCCGCACAATTTTATGACTCAGTCGACGCTAATTCCTGAGTCCCGCGACTACGATCATATTTTCAGACTGTCATTTTTCTTATTCGGATAAGGAAACGATATTGGAGTTTGCAATCGTTAGAAAAAAGGGAAAAAAAGGGAAAATTCATTTTTTTATCATTATTTTACTAATTAATTAGCTTTTTTTTTTTTTTAGTAAATTCACTTTTTGAATGGGCAAAAAGTCTGTTTCACTATTTTAGACAAATACTTTGCTCAAATTTCGCAATAGTTCGTGAATAGTAACGTCGTCGTCTCAACTACAATACAATTTCCTTATTTTGAGGAATTATCAAGGAGGAAAATTTCATAACGTTTTCGGGAACATTTGTCTGCAGGAGTTTTTGTTACTGATTTATTTTTTCAATAAACTTTCGGATTTTTCGAGATTCAATCGAATATTTATGCACCTGGATTATTTGGATGGACGAAATATTCATTTTTTCCAAATTCAACCATTTTTCCTCGTGTTTTTTTACAAAGACTGTACGTGTCGTTGAATTATTTGACTAAATAACGTTTTAAAAATGAGAGAATTTGGATTTTATGGATCACAGAATTGCATCGATGAAGTGCAGCGAAAAGTCATTATTTTTTGAAGCAGAGTGCGAAATTTTTGGAAAGTCTTTGTCAAAAATAATGAAGCAGACTTTTTTGCGATTCGGAAGCTGAATTTATTTTCAAAATATGGAAAAAGTCGATTAATTATCAA
This sequence comes from Campopleginae sp. 14b, assembly GCA_030522525.1. Lineage (NCBI taxonomy): Eukaryota > Metazoa > Arthropoda > Insecta > Hymenoptera > Ichneumonidae > Campopleginae sp. 14b. The sequence continues at coordinate 4,808 of JAPYYS010000559.1, read as the reverse complement.
AATAATGATTGAAAAATAAATTTTTCTTTTTTTTTCCAACGATGCAAGCTTCAGAATTATGAAATGCACTAAAAATCAATTTATCTCCTCAATAAAGTGGCTATAGTTTCGGTTTTAATGTTCCAAACACCATCCAACTCCGTGGTAGGGAACTTTGAAAGACATGAGAGCCAGAATTCGGGGTATGATTAGACGTGACACAGTTTTTCGAAAAATATAAAAATGGTCGTAAAGCGATTCGGAGTGAAGAAATGAAGATTGCGGTTGTATGAACGCACGTTCGAGATAATTGCAGTGAAAATAGTATTCCATGCGTTTATTACGGAACGTGCAAGTTCCGAAACGAAAAAATCCAAGGAGCTCAAAAATGTAACGATTGAATTATTAATATAAAATTTATATTTTTCCCAGATTGTGAATTGGCGTGATAAAAGCCCCGTTCGAGCTCAGGTTAACCAGTCACGTATGCTCGGTCTTAAAATGAAAAATACGATTGAGCATTCAGAGCGATGTGTGTCCCGCGAGGCCATTTGGCTCTGCAGCATTATATGGTCAATATTCCAGTCGATAAATTCAAGCGGAACCATTAGCTCAATGTCGAATTAGAATTATAAAGGAGTGTGGACGAGTGAATGGGCAAAAAGTGTCGAGATTTTCTTTGGGTTTCATTCGTACGAATGATAATTCAAAAAATTAGCAATTAATTAATGAAAAATGCAAAAAAAAAGGAAAACGAACGAACTGAGTAACGAGTCTCCGAGCGTACATTGGGCTGCTCGTGTAACTGTAAAGTTACAAGTGTAAAAGAGCTCGACGCCGAAGAAATTGCGAGTTTCCTCGCTCTCTTCTCCGTGCATCATGTACGAGAGCGTATTGCTACGTATATAACTGCATTTTGCCCCCACGAATCGCCAGCAAAAGGGACAAAAATTGTACGATTGTAATACGAAAAAAATGAGCCTAAAGTTTGCATCGACGCCATCCCACGAAATAAAAAAAAAATGATTCGTCAATTTTTTATTAAGAAAAAAAATCCAAAAATAAAAGTGACGAATAATTTTTTTTTTCGTTTCGTGGCTTCAGAACAAAAATATTCCTCAGTGAACGAACTTGCTTTTTAGTCGAGAAAAGTTTTTCAGCAAATTTGAGTACCGAGCGTATATAATTTATTCGAAAATAGATCGCGGCGGTGGGCGAAGCACGTAAATTGATAATTAGCAGTGATAATATAAGCATCTATTGGATTATCGATTAGTTCATTCACGCCTGAAACTGATATCCATGACGATACTGAAGTTTGCATCGTTGAACGAAAAATTTATTTTCCAATCATAATTTTGATAATTAATCCACTTTTTGAATTTTTTTCCAGTAGATTCAAATTTTTCGAGATTCAATCGAGTTTTCAAGCACCTGGATTATAGGATGGACAGAATATTCATTTTCTCGAAATTCAACAATTTTTCCTCGTGTTTTTTACAAAGACTGTACTCGTCGTTGTATTATTTTGCTAAATAACGTTTTGAAAATAAGGAATTTAAGATTTTTTGGAATCGTGAATTCTGAGGGAAATGCATCGATGAAATGCAACGGAAACTCATCATTTTTTTGCACAGAGTGCCAAATTTTCGGAAAGTATCTGTCAAAAATAGTGGAGCAGAATTTTTTTCATTCAATAAATGAATTTACCAGAAAAAAATGGAAAAAGAAAATTAATATCAAAATAATGATCGAAAAATAATTTTTTCGTTTTTTTCTAGAGATGCGAACTTCAGTATCGTTATTTATGTACCCAAGCTGCCATTATCACCGACACCTCCTCAAACCACTGTAAATTAATATATATGTATAGTGTGTGTATGTGTATGCGACATATTCGGTTAAGATCCCCAGGAATTTCGATCGGAACCACATATACCCTCCGCATTGGCGGTGCTATATATAGAGAAAAGCGTCTAATACAGAAAGATCGAAGCTAGTCTCGTTTCTGTGTCACGGAATTAATTCAGCAAGTTGCCAAAGAGCTGTGCGAGCGAAAAAGCGAATATAGGTCGAAAAGCTATATTACGCGTTCGGCAATGAGAGATTGCACATGAATTTAGCCGAACATGTACCATTCGACTCGTCTTTACGATCGATTCGCATAAAGGCTTCATGAATTTCCAAATTTTCATGACTTTTAATTCAACGATTATGGGATGTGCTTTTACTTCGATCTTTTCCCCCGAGGATGTGGGAAAATATTTATGGATATTCTCATTAAACTCGTTCATTCAACGAGCACACGAGCTTCACTGCATTTTACGAGAAACCAATGCTCGTTCGATTTATATCGCAAAAACCAAAACAATTATGTCAATTTTTCTTCGTCTCCCATTTTGTTATTTTTTTATTTATTTAATTCAATTCAATTTGGGGTTTTGAACGCATAGACACTTTACGTCATCCATACGTCGATGATTGCTTCGAAATTATGACAAAAATAAGATCAATACGTAGACTCAGGATTTCGGAGATTGGATAAAAAGTTTGAAACGTGGAAATCGCGTTCGGAATCGGTTTTCAAACATTGGATCGCGGGGGAGAGGTAATCAGTTAATTGGGAATTTTTTTTCGGTCACGAGACATTCGATTAATGGAAAAAACAATTGTTGGTCGGATTAGTAGGTTGTGGGAAATTCGAATTATTCACTAAGTCTTGTGCAATATTGGAAGAGCTGTCAATTGAGAAAACAATAAAGAAAAACTGAAATTTGAGCCAGATTTGGTGAAAAATTGAATAAACGTTAGATTGATCGGAGATAATAGAGGCTGCAATGTGAATCGACCGCGCGAGCTCAACTGGGATAAAGAGAGAGAAAGAGAAAAAGAGCTCCGTGTCAAGATAGCGGGTCCAGTAGTCTGGGCCAAGCCACTGCAAAGCTCTTTTCTCGAGACTCGAGAATTCCTTGCTTCCAACTTAGTTGTAAATGTCCTACCTATAAATCATTCCGTGCTTATTCGCAGTTGTTTGATTTTTCGTTTGCACACAGATTGTACTTGACGTATGTTTGATTGACGCGGAAAAATCTAAGAATTAAAGAGAACGGAAAGTATAAACAAAACACGCACGTTTCATGCTATGGAATTACGAAAATCAAAGAGAAACTGTAAAAGATGCACAAGTTGGGTTTGGAGCCCTCGATGCACCGATGCGCGCACAAACAACACTGACAGGAAGGATGCGACACATTTTCTCGAAAGCCCGTATAATTTCCTCAACCGGTGTGTGATGTCAACTGCACTCGTTAACTTTCATGACAACGGAATAACACGCTAAAACGACGCGACGCACATAAGGACGAAGAAATCCTGAATCCCATGTTTTCATCCGTGAGATCAACGATAAACAACAGAAAATAACGGGAAACAAGACACACGGAAACAGACACTTGGCTGTATTTGAGAGAAAGTATATTCTTCCTTTCTTATCTGTATTATTGAACGAGTTGATACAAGTTCCGAGTGTACGAATGTTTTGACTTTTTCTATACTCAGTTAGGAATAAACAGGTGGACTCGTCCGCGTCCGACGATAGGACATAGAACACTGGGGGCAACCCAGAGAGTTTCTCTATGTACAGCCTACACTTTGTTTTCTTTCTCTTTTCCTTGCTCTACTCTCCTTCTCGCTTCTCGAGCGAGTACCACACGCAGCGGCGCGCGTATTGTTCGTCGGACTTTAACGCCCTCGCAGCGCCGAATAATATTTCTTAAAACTAAACTTACGAATCGAAAAATTCCTACGTTATCAACACTCGGTACCACTGAAAAAAAAGCACGTATCGCCGAAACTGGTACCGGCAACGAGTACATCCGACTTGGAAATCTGTCAATACGAATGGCTCCACTTCGGAGGATTTGAGAACTCTATACCTACGACTCTGTTCGGTAGATCATCGGTGGTGCTGAATTTGTGCAGGGGGGTTTCCTGTAGATTCAGAAAGTTTGATACAAAAATAGAACTGGCACCGCCAAAAAAAAAATGTTCGCTCGATGGTAATTTTTCGAACGGCATAATCAGCTACTCAAAACGTGTCGGAATCGTCAAAAAAAGATTTCAGATCGCCACCTTTTCTTAGTGAAAACCATGGCTGAATATATTCAAAACGTATAGTGAAAGTAAATTTAGAGAAATGACTAGAAAACCGCGTTTTCGAAAGTCTTTTCCACGTTGGCTCAGAATATCAAGAAAAATTTTCCCCCACACCGTTCAAAACTTTATCAATTCCGATGAGCTAACCGGAGTAATGAGAGATCGGTTTCGGGGAGTATTCCGAGGAGTGATTGTGAATAAAGTTTTTTCCCGATTTTGGAGAAACATGAATGATTCAGTAGGAAACTTGGCCGGAGGATTATCATCGTCGCAGGATCGTCTGGCGCTTTCTTTAACCTGCAATTTTGCGAGTGGATGATAACAAGATGACGGCGGGTTGACAAAGTCAAAAGTGTCGTGACGTGTCCTTATTCTCGAAGTTAAAACTTTCGAATTGGAAGCACGGTACGTTCTTGAGCGTGACTGAAAAATAATGAACAAAGTTCTGCATCAATCGGCTTTATTCCAAGATCGTAATAATAATCTCTTACAATCGTTAAACCAAATAATATATATAATGCATATTAAAACCAACATGGAAGGAAGGATGGGGGAGGGGGGGGGGGGGGGGGGGGACGGATGGGGGGGGGAAAAAAAAAAAAAAAAAGAAATAAAATAAAGATCTGGGGGAAAAAATCACGTATGGGAGGGGGCGCGGGGGGGGGGGGGGGGGG
>JAPYYS010000558.1:0-50244 GCA_030522525.1 Campopleginae sp. 14b | reverse complement strand
AACCGTCAAAAAGTGCATTTCCGGTTCATGACGCTTTTCAACGTTTAATCGGACGGGGTAAATCTTTGTTTTTTTTTTCATTGTTAATGCCCCATTCGTGAGTACGCACAATACGAAAGGCGTGAAGATAAGGTAAAGTTGTCGAGACATTTACTTTTTTTTGTGCCCTGCGTGGAAACGAGCGACCTCGTAATCTCCACCCTCACATTTTGCTCGGTCTCCCATTCTCTCCTCTTCTATAGCTCGCAGGGATAGTTTCTTTTTTTTTTTTTGTCACCCTTCATAAGATGGTTTTTATTCAACCGGTGGGCTTCCCAGTGAGAACTGTGTATATATGTAAACGCGATAATGCCTTAGGCTCAGCAAAAAGTGTTTTTATTGTTCATATTTCAGCCACCAAGGCGGCTTTGCGAGAAACCTTCAAATTATCATAAATACAAGGACGTGGAAGCGAAATATTTCGGAAAAATCTTCCATGTCCCTTAAATTCTTCATCTCCCGGTTCCCGAAATCTCCGAGCTGGCTAGCGATCGCTGGGGTTGTAGATTTTAAACATTCACCAACGCGTTGAATTCGTCGTTAATTTTTCTAAGTTGAGGAGAACTTGAGATTGAAGTGGGTTATGGAAACGGGAAATGAACGAAAAAAATGATAAAAAAGGGAAAAAGTTAAAAAAACGAAGTGGTAAAATTTTACAAGAAAAAAAAAAAAAAAAAAAAAAAAAAAAAAAAAAAAAAAAAAACAGCCCCGTGGATAAATTGGCGGGAAGGGGAGAAGCGCTTGCGCATTAGATGCCAGGCTTTCCCGTCGACGGCAAGTTTCGATCGGCTGTGGGGGTAGAGAGAGCCAGAGCCACCGAGGCTCTCCTCGTGTCTACTGGGGCTGATGTGTTACGCGGTGCTCCCTTATTTTTTTCTCAATAATCTGTAGTTTTTTGTTGAGTGAAACGCGACTCGGAAGATCGCGAAAAGGTTTAATCGTTATTGGGTTAAGAGTTCGAGTGGTCTTTCGGTCGGGTAAAAGGTGAAACGAGCATTCGACTCTGCCGCGGAGCGTGAAAGAGGGAAAAACTCGTGGAAAAGCGTAAAATGCAATAATTGCTCGTAATATTTTCCAGGGAGAGGGAGAATACAATCCGCGCGAGTTTGTACACGTTTAAATGTAACTGTCCATTCATACCGACAAATAAACCAAATGCAAACGATATTCGAATTATTTTCAAAATCCATTCGGAAACTGTGCATTTATTAATTTATTTGAAAATCAAAAATCAAATCGGAACGAGACAGGAGTATACGAAAGGCAATCGTACAATCAACAATGCTATACGTTCGTACTAGGATTTTAAATATATAGTAGGTGTCTTGATGAGGGTAGAAGTACGCATTTGAATGCATCGATGCAGTTGAATGGTATAGCGTTGTAATCACAAGTCAACGTAATTAGAGGATGAGGCGTGCGATGTGTGTGTGTGTGTGTAGTCGCAGGCTCGAGGATATGAATCAGCGAGGATGCCAGACTCAGCGATCTAGAGAGAAAATGTATAGCAATAAAGATCGAGGCCAAAGGCTCTCGCTCCCGTGGTTGTGGAATTGTTACATAAACATTAAACACTGCGAATAATAATCGTGTCAACCCAGTGACAAAAATACCGAAAATATACATTTTTCAATTTATTAGAATTCGTAGATTATTATCAAATGCAATATACACTATTCATCCGAACTCTTATGAACAACACGCCCGTCAAATTTTACAACAACAAAAACATAAACAACCCGTGATAACAATACTGCAACGACAAATAACTCATTGAGTTATATAAATGGTTGTAAATCGTTGTGATTAATCTAAAGGATCGTATCGCAAGTCTTCATTTTTAGTAAGCAAAGTGCGCGAATTTGGAATTTAAGTGGAGAAAGCTTTCGGACTTGGTGAAGAAAGAAAAATCGTCATAATGGGTACCAAAACGGCAAGCGGCAAGAGGCGGCGAAGCCTCGCACCGCAAAGACAATACCGTGAGTATAAAAAACTCCAAATTCATGTTATCATAATCCTTGAATGGTCGGTAGGGAAAAAAAATGGGTGAAATCGAAAAAATTCTGAGATATGCATGAAAACGAATTTGTTCTCTTCGCAATTTGTCACCTGCAGTTTAAGGAAACTGACGTAGTCTTTTGTCACGACCAACTGGACCGAGATCTTCCTAGGAAACATAGACAAACATTTCGATGACACTGTTTTCATATGGAATTTTGTTTCAACTTGCATGAGAGGTCTTCCAGCAGTCGATAAACGAATTGTGGTTCACTTACGATATATCGGTTTCTGATAAGGATGCTGGAGAATTTATATCCTCTCGATATCGAGCAAATATGTACGAAAATATCGGTTATTCACGGCAGAATTTCAGATACGTTCTGAGAGCTTACCATTAGACGGGACCCGATTGCATATCTTTACATAGTTAGAAGCCATATCCATGCATTTTAGACTCTGTCATCCTCAAGAAGTAAACTCAGTCGATTTAATTATACAAAAGGACATTTATCAATGAGCAGGCAACACCTGATTCTCCCGTCTCCGAGCTTCCAAAATAAAGTAATAGAATTGACACCATGCGATGGAATCGATATGAAGAAAAAAAAAGCTTGACGAATAAAAATAAAGTTTGATCGGTTTGGGAGTGTTGAAGGCCGCGGACACGTTACGGAAATTGGTGGAATAACCCATACATTGAATAGCAGCGAATGATCAACCTCTCGGGTTGTGTAAAAGCCTCTAATATCCATCACATCGTTCACCAATGTTCGGACAACTTGATGGCATCCAACGTACACCTTGCCACACACCACTTGAAAGGGTTATTGAAGCGACCTCTCTTCCATCTCCTCTATATCCTCCCTGTCTCCCTATTCCCGCAGCACTATTGCTCGAACGAAGTATCCCATAAGCCATCGGATTGCGCTTATCCCTCGATACCCGTTAAACAACTGATAAGAGACCGGGGAAACCGGATAAGTGGCATCGGACTATTCGATACATCGTCGATCGAGTAATTATTTGAAACGAAGCGATTAACCAAGCGATCGCATTGCAAATCACTCGCATTGCAGGCTCAACGAAATATGGCGAGTAGACCGAAATCCAGCAAGCTCAATTTTTCAGAATAGTCAAATTTTACGAAAAAAAACATTACTGAGAATTTTTTTTTTCTTTTTTTAGCAGTTAGCACGAGTTGCAAACGAAATCTAGAAAAATGAGCATTTCCGGTTGCCAAATACGCTCAATAAGTAAATTAAATGTTACGAGACATTTTTGACCGATCAAATTGAAATTTGGATGCGAGTAATCTTCCTTGCCAGTAAGACTAAGCTGCTTCATTGGATGTTGACAAAAATTACAACTAAGCTTTCGGATACGAAGTAGAGCAAAGTGCGCCGAGATGAAGTGAACAATAGCGGCAGATTGTTGGGAAGGATGGGAAGTGCTCAACAACTCGTCGAGCTTTTCATGCAGCTAGGGAATTCTTCCGCATGCTTCATATACACTATTCATCCTCCATATGCGAGGGAAAAAAGATATGAGCTGTGACAGTCACAATATCAAAATGAAAAAATGAAACAACGTAAAGAAGCTTCGAAGCTACTGCTCGGTCGTTCCATCCTGTTGAAAAAACGATTCTGAACTCTTCGTCCTGATTAAATAATCCATTCCATATTTTTACAATGTTTTTATTTCATATTCACGTAAACCCTTGTTCGTGTATCTTTCGAACAAGCCTGAACACACGTGATCGTGCGAATTGGCCCTTAAAATTAATCAACGTTAAAAAATTTTTTAAAACTCACGTTGTGCTCAACAAAGAGACTCAAATGCATTCATGTTTCTGTTCGATGAGTTTGGCAACGATTTTCCGTATAAAGGTTTTCGCACAAAAGGTATTATTATTCGAATATACCCAACTTTAATTAATAAATAAACTCTGACTAGTTATCGCGAACGCTTCGTCGCCTGAATATATCTTCCTTGGTATATTTGATTTTACCGAGTTTAACAAGAACATAGTGGACGTCGACTGTAGCCCCGAACGATTCAAAGCCTTTGTTCGTTATTTCGCTGACTTTTTATTTTCTCCGGTACAACTCGATACCGAGGTCGTGCAAGTGAGAAATTTCTGGTAAACTTTTTTTCCAAGTGGCGACCTCCGTGTATCGCGGTCTGACCGCATTCGGATTTTTCTACTAGACGAAAAATCTCGTGCAACGATGAAAAAATAATAAAATCGTTGCAACACACAGGAACAAAATATCTGATTTTCTCTCTACGGATGTTTATGTTGACTGCACATTCAATTGCGATGGAAAAAGTTGACCCTCTTATTAAGCTCCACGAGAGGTTGCATATAAATCAATATACTCGTCTATATGCGTGCCTAAGCTCTTTGGAAACAAGGAATCTCGGTCCGACCCCACGGCGAGCCTGGTCGTAGCTAAACAATTATTTCGATAACGAAGGGGTGAAGAAAGTGTAATGAAATGTAACAAACGTGAGGAGTTATGTGTTTACATTATTATTGAGTCCACGGCTACATTAGTTGGTCGAAAAATCAATTGGAATCGTGTGCAAGTACGAAGGAGACACACGCGTCACTTTTTTTCGCCCCGAAACGATGGATAACATTTTTTCTTGAATTCTTTGTCGGGCTATCGGTCATCAAACCCATATTTGCAAAAGCAGTAAATTCACGAATAACGCGAGCTCGTAGTTACTACAGAGCATCGACATAAAAAAGCCACCAAAGAATATTCACTGTCACAAAAGAAATATGGGCAAATATTGATTTTCGTCGTGTTGGCGACGTCAAAATGCTGCCTCGTCTCTGGATAATGTTTACGATATCCCACGACCACGCTGATCGATCTCAAAACGGATAAGGTGAAAGCACCATATTGTGCCTTAGGGAGCTATATTCCTGTTTTGTTGTAAACCTGAATCGCGTTCGAGCACTATCACTCTGGATAATCTAATATGTATATCCGCGCATCCTCCCTGCTGGGATAAAAATCTTTTCAGCAACAAGTAATACTATGTAATGGCCAAGGATTCCACGGTGTTTCATAAAAATGTGTTACACCAACTTGCTCACCCGTTTTTTTTTTTATAAACGATCCAGAAGTACGTAACACAAATAATTACCCACTTTATATAATAAATGTCGCTCATTGTGTCGGCTATGGCACGACAAACGTTTTATTCGCTCAAATTGGGGGCCATTTAAATCTCGGCTCCCATTCCGACCACTTCCGGATGTTTTTAAGGGCATTTTCCCGTTTAAAAAAATTTTTTTATCAATATTCGTGATTCATGAATTCTTGAAATTCGTGAAATAAAAAATTTACATTAATTACGTTAATTTTACGTTTAATTGAAAAGCATGAAATGAAAAACGCCGCAGTTGGTATGATCCACAAACGTCATAGGTCAGATCACCTTCCTGGAGACAAAGTTTTGGTGCCCGAGAAGATTGTACGAAGCCAAAAACAGGCACAAGAAATAGTGGAAACATTAGCTCGAGTCTTATCAATGAAAAAAAATCTAAATGAATCTTTTGAAATGAAATATTTCTGATCAAAAGTTTTCAAAGTGTTTGTCTTCGCATACCAGAAGGATAAAAATGAAGTTAGGAAGCTCGCCGTTCAGCCCGCAGCCGAAAGTTTGAAATTACCAAATGCCAAATCATCACATGCGAAAAGAATTTGAATAATTTAAAGAATAAATTAGTTTCCGAAGCATTGAATCGCTGACTCGCATGAAAAGTGACATCAGATAGGACTCGGCTAAAAAGAAGTCTAAAGGATTTTCCTATGGATGTATGTATATAGACACAGAAGAGGGATGAAAGGGAGTACAGCGGGAGAGAAAAGGGTGGCGGGAGAACCCAATGATATCTCTATTTCATATTCCGGGGTCAGTCGTCTCGAGATACCCGCGCGCGCAGGTTCACATCGTTGAATGCTTTGAATTCATGCCCAAGTTTCCACAATAACTGTAGTATCTAATCAGAAAATCTATCGTGTTAAATGTTCAACGAAAATCATTGAAGGATATTTTTTTAGTGCTCTTGTGTCGGCTTATCAAATAATATACAAAACTGTGAAATCGTGGAAATTGGCTCTCGTTGCATGGATGTGCCGGTATCGAGAGATTTTCCTCCTTCTCCACACTTGGAGCTTGCTGCGAGAAAGCATTATTTAGGTACAATTTACAAAAAAAATAAAAAATAAAAAATAAATCCACTCTATCACTATCGATGTAACGATTTTGTGATTATTAACAAAAATCCCATCGCTATTAACTAGCGTGAAAATAAAATTTCATTGCCAGCCCGTTTCATTAATATAATTCCGAAAAAATATTATATTTATACTAAATCTCGTTGATGCGAACTTTCTTTTAAGTCAAACTTGATTAACGATGTACAAAGTTTCGTGTTTTTATATGAGCTTCATTTATTTTCAAGAATTATTTCAGCTTAGTGGGGATTAATCGTAAGCTGGTAAAAGCTTGTGCCATAAAGTTTTTGTTTTGCTAAAGTTAAACTTTTCATTCGCCATAACGGTCGACCTGCCACGCATATACGATATGGTAAGCTTGAAATAGGATAAATGTACGTGACGATCCACCAATACTGGTTAATAATCCATCCCATGGTCGAGGATTACCCTGATCTGCGGACAAACATGGAAAATTCGCCCTGCACCAACAAAAAGTGCCAGTACGAATTTTTTTAAAGCTTGAACAAATATTTTAGCATCTGCCACCGGAAAATAACCGCGATGTTGAAAAAAAAAAAGGCCGCCATGACGATATTCGATTATTATTAATGTTTAGACGCACGCATCAATATATTTCAGGAATGGAGGTAATGATCGTTTTTCTCGCCGTGATAAAAGAGAAAACAGCATCATATTGGAAAATCCCGAATCCGCAGGGCGAATCTCACGCTCGTTAATTCGAATACCTGAAAACCATCAATCAAATATTTTATGCGATTTATTGTTTCTATTCGCCTCCCGTATCGATCGAACAATTCCTGTTACCAGTTTCTATAGAGTATTGATAGTTTCGCTGTCACAGGGGATGATACTGATAGAGAAAATATTTCGAATCTCGATATGAGAATATTCGGAAGTTTCAACATATTCGGGGAATATATAGTGTTGAAGGAGAATTCCCCACGTATTGGCCACCTATTTGCAAATTAGTATCCGAATCTCCTGAGGAATCTCAACAAATTCCATTAACATAGCAAATTAATTCCTGCATGCTATGCTGCACATGGAAGATTCATTGGTTTTGAGGTCGCATATTTGAATGATGAAAATATAACGATGCCAAAGGTATAAAAAATGAATTGTTAATTGGTGGCAATTCCGATGAGCCAGCTCTCGTGAAAATGAGAATATTCGAGAGAGCACAATGTTTACTTTACATTTATCATTGCAGATCTTGATTTGGATTATTTGGAGAGACGCGGAGGCGAGGCCGTTGGGAACGAGAATGTTGAAAGTAGCACCAAGGAAGAGGAAAGTCCTGCCGACACGCTGGACCGAGTGAAGGTTGTTTTCCTCGGTGCACCGGGAGTTGGAAAATCTAGCATAATTAGAGTGAGTACCCACGAAAATGAAGATTTAACAAAGACAAACCATAAATACGAAAGAGAATGTGTCACTCTTGCTGAAGCATCGTAAGGACGAAGAGAGTGGCTGCAAATTTCTCAATCGATATTTTCGCAAACAATTGGTTGGATTGCGAGACTTTGAAATCCTCGTTCGTTCACAGTTTTAAAGAAATTCTACCGCAACGTTTTATTGTATTATTCCTTCAGGACTATTTTGTATGGAATCTCTTTTTCCTTGCTGCTTTTCCCACCATTTATGGTTTCCTCTCCATTCCTTCTGCTTTGTCTCTACGAATCTAGTCGCACCAATCTTTTTCTTGCCTTCTCCTCGCCGTGCTTTTTTTTTTCATATCCAATAAAATTCAATACCCCGCAAGTCAGACGAGAAGACGGCTTACATTTCACTAAAACCCCCTCGCAAAAACTCATTTCCGATTACTCGAAGGACTTCCGTTCATTTCCGAACGCCGTTTCCGCCGATCACCATCGAAAATCACTATCTTCTCCTGCATATGAATACAGATATTGCCGCTTACCATTCCCCGGCTGCTCCGAAGATTACGAAGGATTGCATGCCAAGGCCGAGTCCAAAATATAAAAAAAAAACGAAAATAGCAGTACGTTTTTTACATGAATTTCCTCCCAGCACGTAAAAGTAGCGAATATATATTTATTTATTTGTTATTTTTATGAGAATTGGTGTCTGTTCGTTTAACAAAAGGCGAGGCTACTGAGATTCTAAATAATCGATAGCTACCGAAATTTCCTCGTTTTATCATTGCAACGATTAACAACAATTGATGACGAAAATTTACCCATAATACATGAGAGGTTGAAGAACCGACAATAGGGAATTTTGAGTAAATATAAATTGACGTCGTTTTTTATCGTATATTTTTCTAACGATATTATTCGTTCTCGTTGATTATTCGTGAATTATAAAATTACTCATAGAACAGATTGCGTGAAAAAAGAAAAAAAGAAAAAAATAATTTTATGGAAAAATGTTTTCAGCAATTCGTTTGGAGTGAATTTTTCGAGGACTACAGACCGACGGAGAAACGCGAAACATTTTATCCGAGCGTCGTTCTCGCGGAACGATTGTACGAGCTTAAGATAACTGATCTTCCAACGATACCATATTTCCCGGTGAGCACGCATCTCGAATGGACGGATTTTCGATACTACGGACTGAGAAGCGCGACTGCCTATGTGCTTGTCTTCGATTTAAGCAACCAGGACACTTTTCAAGTAAATATTTCAATCATTTTCCTAACAAATCGATTCTCGTTTAATTTTATCTCGAATGGTATACACGATTTTTCATCCTGTACTCGAATTGGATCGAACATAAAATGTAAAATAAGCAAAAGCGAGGTTGAAGCTGTTGCGCGAGGGAGAAAACTTATGAAAACCTTATTGTTATCTGAGTAGAGGGTGACGTTGATTTTTCGAAAATTTGGGTCGATCGTCACTCGGGAAATGTCGATTTTGAACGATGGAATAATTGATGTTTTCATAAGCCCTGCACATTTCATCGAATTTTTTCAAGCATTTTTTTGCCCTCCCCAGAAACGATTCATGCCAATGTTTCCATTCGAGCGCCATTCTAATTATTCTCCGTCAATTGCGTTTTGCATGACAAAAAAAATGGAGGCACCTTTGCATTTTTATTTTGTTTCCCTTGGGCATTAACAATATTCTTCATATCGGGCAACAGAGTTTCAAATACTTTTTCTCCACCACATTATCCCATTAGCATATTCTATTTGTTTTGATATGTCAGAAGCTTTCGAAGGAGTAACAACAATAGCGTAGCAAATTCGAGCACAAACTGTTAGCATTTTTGATGGAGATATTGGGAAAGACCGACCACGATCGTGAAGGACAGCAAGACATTGCAAATCGCGAAACTCAAACGAATCCGATTTAAATATTTAAAAGCTGTTTTACATGCAGATCCATATTATTAATCCCAAGTTTTTCAAAACACTGGAGCGAAACAAATATCTACGTCGGTACAGCGCAATCAGCTATAGAGTTATTAAAAAATGTATATCGATGTAAATAAGAAATGCAAAAGTGCAGGATGCAAAGAGAAAGCGCTTGAACGAGATTTTTGTTACCCTGAAATATTGAATATTCACATTGGACAGTCCCAATCGGAATAAAAACTCCCCAGCATCGCTCCCCGCAGATTCATGAAAAGTGTAGGTGTCAGAAAGGCTGGACTCTCCTCCATACGGTCGAAAGCTTTCTCGATCCAAACGGGCGAAGCAGAAAATTGTGGCCTTTCGTGTATCGCTCTGAGCATGATTGACAATGCCAGGAGGAGGACAAAACCTTCCGAAGCACACGTACCGAGTCAAGGGTCCGAAAATGGCAAAAACAACGACACCGTATATATTGCTCTTTTGTGTATATAAAGCTATATGTATGCATTATTCAAGTCGACGACTGCAAAATGCGATACGGAATTACGAGGGAGCTCCGCAGCTTTGGCTAGCGCGTCAGTGAGCCAAGATATCATTTCTGTTTCAGATATATATGAGACACCTTCCGGTCTCGTATAACAAAATCACTTCAGGCGATATAAAAATGATAATGTTTTTACAGCATGCCACCTGCTAAATCTCTCTTGATGTCACTGATTTGCTTCTTTCGTCCGCTTCCTCTCCGAATAATTGCAAATTCATTCTCAAAAACGTTGTGCTTTCTAACAATAACAATTAATCGTTTATTGACAATTGAAAATTTCTGTCAAACTCACGACATTAAAAAAAACCAACGAAATTTAACACTCAACCATTTTTCCAAACGTGAACCATAACGAGATTCTCGTGTCCATCATAATTATGAATTTTTTAACAACCAACATAGTGATGTACGATCAAGTCGCATTTGCTAAACGTTTAATAATCGGAACTCTAGGAAAATATAGTTCTATGAAAATGCAAAAATGTGAGGTCATGAGCGTGTAAATTTCGGTCACTTCAGAGCCTGTTGTCAAGCTTTGATTTTAATTAGACAACTAACCACACGCGCGGAAAGAGACTGAAAAGTTTTTTGGATAAAGGCTGTATTTTATCCAAAGTTAACATTTTATGTTTTCGCCATGGAAAAAGTAAAAAGGGAATATTGAATGTATGGAATAACTCGATACTGATAGAACGTTGATTGTGTATCGTATACAAAAATCATACGGGAACATATTGCGGGGTAAAACGAGAATTGAAACAGAGAATCGCCATTTTTCTCTTTGGCCCTCCAATCATGGCATTTTCATTCTCTCTTCCTTTTATATTTTGGTTTTTAAAAACCTGCGACCTGCCATTCCTGGTTGCGAAAGAGTGACGAGTTCCCTTGTCCGCAGTTGGAAAATTTAATTTTGCACTTTTGTTATCGTACAGACGTGTAGAATGAAAAAAAATTCTTGCCCCGAGGATACGAAGACTTTCCCAATGCCTGAGATAAGTCCCTTGATGAAACTTTTCGCGATTCAAACGTCAAAAGAATCTTAATATCTTGTTACATTACTTCTTTGGGTTCGTTTGTTTTTTCTCTCCTCCTACGGAAATCCTTCGCTGCTCGAGAGCGAAAAAATAATTACGAACCATCAGAGGATGTTTCTTAAGAAAAATACACAACTGTAATGCTTATTCAGGGCTGTGTATAAAGACATTTTACTGACGCACGTAAAGAATACTCAAACGTTCGGATACCGGGGCAGGTGAATCCAATTGGGATCTTACAGTGAATTCCCATAATTCAAAGAAACATATACACTGATCAAAAGAATTCAAGCCAGTGAAGTATGCAAATTGCTCTTTCTCAGAGTCCCATATTCTCGATGGGAACGGACCTTTAATTAATGGCAACGAGTCACCGAATAAATTCGATATTTCTGAAAAAGTTTTATCGTCGTTTTAGTATGCGACGTGAAACTCCAGAGCACTGTCACGTTCGCATCAACAAACTATGACGCGAAAACGGCTCATTAGCCAAACTTGTTTTCTCCTTTCCGAGTCGACTCAGTTTTTCCTTCAAACAACTGAACGTTGCCGCTCTCACAATTTTTATACTTCAGAAACACACAAATGTGCGAATTCGATAACGTTCGTGTGGTTCTACGCGTAACCTCCGATAAAATGCACAACCCCATTACGAAGGTTTTTGGCTGGTGAAAAAAAAGCTTTCGGACAGCTTATCGGCCGAAAGTTGAGACGAACTAACAAAACTTTTCCAACATTCTCTCTCATGATTGCTTTTTGAAATTTATAGGAGAAAAGAAACACGAGCTGAATACACACAGTTGCTGCTTTTATTCAGCAGGAAAAACTTTTTTGCACGTTAGTCTCGACCATTTTTCATCTCTTCTCATCGCCTTCGGAGGAAGCAACTTTACCAAACGCTTAGACTGAGCGTTTTTCACCATGTTACGAGATGATTAAATTTTCATTATAATTTTATTTATTATAAGTTGTAAATTATTCAATTTCATTCATAATTTAATTCAATAAATATTTAATTTATATTCTTAATAAATAAGTAAAATAATTTGATAAAAGTACATTTTTCAAATATCATTATAAAATACAAATTATGAAATTTATTAAAATAACGAAAAAAATACGAAGCGTCGTTCGAAGCTTTTTCGATAGATTTTCTTCTAAATTTGTATTAATTGTAAAAAGCATTTTGAATGTGCAGCTCTATCCCGTGAAATACACAATTCCCGAAAGTTTTATTATCTCATTCGTGCAGTTTTATCGCAACGGACGACTGACATGACATTTTTCAAGTGTGTTAATTTAATCCAGAGCAGACGTTACGGTTCATACGGATCGTATAACAGTTGGACGTGTGGAAGCGACGGGGATATAATGCATCGTAAGGTCACCAAATATATATAAGCTTGCATGGAGGGAACATCGAGCGCAAACGAGCTTGAATTTTCAGCGTCTCTGTCGCGGGAGGGAATCTCCTTCCGTGGATTTTTGCCATGACTGCCAAAGCTCAGCATAACGTTTCCATAGGTTTTCTCTCTACGATGTATATTTTCCGACGGTTGTCAAAAAATGAGCAACCCGTTGATGCCTCAACCCAGTCAGTGTAAAGATTGTATTTTATCAGAAGATCAAAATCATATCATTAAGCTTGCCAGAAAAAATGAAGAAAAACGATCAAAGTTTTATTTGGAAAGGATTTAATGCGGAATTAAATGGAAATAGAAAAATAATGCCCGACGAGCTCGTTTCCACTGGAGAAATAGGTTGTCGGTTAGAAAATTGATTCTACTTGTTGATACATCGCAATTAAGGACACGAGTCTCAATTAAATGGCCAATAACGAAAAGGAACATACGGTCGTGGCTGATTTGGGTTATCTCTGCACTTTTTTTCTTTTATCTTTACGAGAATTAGACGAAAGTTGACCCGATACGAATCTCGTTAGGAACGGAGGAATCGTCATTGATTTTTGTCGGACATTCTCAAAGCCTCAATAAAAATGTATACATATCAATAAAAAGTCTCCATTATCTATGGCGAACAATTTGCCTTGATATATACGGAGTAAGTTTGCCACCCTCGCCATTTTATTGTTGGGTCCTTGTGGATCCTCCGGAGTATAGTTTCGCATCAAATTGAAGATCTTAAAAGCCTCGTAAAACTTGAACGTTTGTTATACTTTCGTAATAAAGGATACGAATGATATTTTTTTTCTCGTACTAGAAACCATTATCCTTGGACGAGTTGATAAACAATTTTAAAAAATGACGTTTCAGTACAAGCGAGGAAAATATGAAGAAGCAGTAACTCGAGTGACGTTAATCGATTCGAGAACGACAGTCCTTTTGACATTTTCTCAAGTACATTCCATTTTTTTCATGTCCTGAGAAAACGAAACGAAAAATCATAAAAATGTAACGCGTCATATCAAAGTGTCGCTACAGTAACGTGTTATTAACATGATCTGAACGCGTTTCAAATCGAAAATCTCTGAATGAAAAGGAAGATGAAAAAATCTCGAGTCAATGTTTTTAGGCCGATTAGTAATTTGGTCCGTTTCTCGAGACATAATTGAAATATTTGTTCTGCTTTTACAAAGAGTGCGCAATGTATGTATAGCTCGTGACATTTTATGTCACGAAATTGTGCAAGTTTTTTTGTTTTTTGTTTAATCGTCTAAACGAGAATGGACATTTGTTCAGTACATAAGGACGCTGCGGGAGCAAATATACGAAGCACGGGACATGAGAGGTGTGCCTTTGTTGGTCGTTGGAAATAAGCAGGACAAACTATCGAGCGCTGTTGCGGCTGGGAACCGATACAGAGACATCGTTAATCTTGTAAGGAAACATTGGCGTTGCGGATATGTTGAGTGCAGCGCCCGATTCAACTGCAGAGTCGTACAGGTATTTTGCATTTATGTTTCCATTCGTCTTGCTGTGAACCATTATTTATAATAACAGACTATTGCTCGAGAGTTTCATTTGACGAGGCCCTCGCGTTACGATCATCAAATATTATACGTATAGACATTATTTATTACGGTAATTTCGATGTATAACCGAAAAAGGTATTTCGGGAGCTCATGAAGAGTATTCAAGCGGTCGAGGGAAGGCCACCCTCGCCAAGCCCGATGCCATGCCAACCGATGCGATCGCACTCCCGAGATCCGAACGAGAAGTGTGTGCTTCTTTGACATCAGCAAGAACGAGACAAGAATAATTTCGAGGATAAAACCAAATCGAAGGAACAAAGCGTTTACCTGATGAAAGGGCAGAAGGTCAATCACTCGAAGCTCCGAGCTAAAACGAACTTTAAATTCTGCACCAAACAACCACCTTGAGAGTCACTGAAGAATATCTCGTATAAAATCTTTTCATACTGATCACGAATCAAAGAGAAAAAACACTTGGTCTTCTCGTCATTCCCGCTGAATGTATATAGTCATGGCAAATGTCGGTTATGTCAGCTACAAAAACGACGATAGATTATTTGATAACCCAAGAGAAAAACGTGCAGACTTGATAAAAAGAAAATTTCAATCGAAAACGTTTTTCGTTCTCGCATTTTTACCATTTTTTCGCCCCCTCGCCATTTTATATGATCTCAAATCTATTCGCGGACTGCGCAGAGCCGCGCAGTTATTATTATTTCCAAATCGTTACAACAAACGGTAAATTGTACTCGAAATTTTTTCGTTTTTTTTTAAACCCCCAGAATCTTAGATTATACACTTAAATATAACGGATTAACGGCCTAATAGAGACACGTGCGCCAAAGGGTTTCGCCCAGCTCAAAAAATAGTACCTATAGTTATTTTATACTAATAATAAGAGCTCCGACTGTATTTGAGGAACTGGCATTAATCATTAGATTTTAAGAGACTCTGAAAGCGCATCAATAATTTTATAGTTTTTAGGGAATTGGCGCACGATGATCGAATCGCTAACGACGTTATTTATTGAAATCGAATTTTACGATGTACCGCACGGAGGTGCTTGAAAATTGAGACATTTTTTGAAAAAGTTGTGTCATTTCGTGTTCGATGAAGAAACTTTTAAAACGCTGCAATCAACATTCTCTTCCACTGACTTATACCCCATTGGATGTCTTTCAATAATCTCAAAGATTATGTTTAAAAAAAAAAACGTGAATGTGCCCAACAGTCAATGAAAAATCTTTTTTTTTTTCTGCAGTTTGTTGATTTCCGTTTATTGAATTTTTATACTTCTCCTCAGACTTCGCTGCAAGTTCAGTCACGACTGTCCTCACGTACTAGCCCGAGTCATTATCACGTTATTGTATCTGCAGATTTATTCGAGAACAAGCTACATGGGGAATAGTACGTCGGTAGTTGTAAGCACAATCATGATAATCATTCGATCGACGAGAAAAACAAATTGCGATCGAACATGCTCTATAGAGAAATCGTCTGTTGAAGATTTCTTTGTATTCCGGAAACAAATATGCGAATTAAATCGTCGAGTATAAAAATAGCACAGTTTTTGAAGAAAAAAAAACAAAAAAGCTACGTGTACCCCGTATTCCATGAAAAATGGTTCCATTGTTCGTTGAATATCCAATAAAGAAGATAGAATATAGTAATAACGAATAGAGACTACCAAAACTTAATCTGTCAATACACTGGACACTGAATTTTCTTAAAAACGGTAAATTATTCATTCGAATACCGTAAAATGATTGTTATCCAATGAAAAGGAGACTTTTGTCATACCAACAGCACAGGTTGCTGACAATCTCTGAAAAAAAAATTTTCTCATCATTGCAACGGTGCAAACATTTCACTGGGAGTCTCTGGAGGAACCAAATACACTGATAAACCGACAGAAGTTTTGTCGGTATCGCGAAGAATACTCGGTCGAACTCATTCAATGAAATAATTTAGCTTTTCCGAAAAAATCAGTTTCCAGTGTAAACTTCGAATAGGATCAAAGTAACAGAGTAAATCGAATCTCAGATTCTCATATTCAATAGAAAAAGAAACATATTCGCAGTGCGAAAACGTTGATTAAAAACAAATGCGATTTCATTGGACGAAGAATCGTCGATCCAATTTTGTTTCTATTCAGTTTTATTGATTTTTTCAAACCTAAACACAAAAATAGGATCCGTGCGTTCCATGGAATTTATTTCGAGAAACATCTGTTTTTTTTTTACCTCCCTTTATATTCAACTTTGTAATCGTTCATTTTGCATATTTATTTCCAAGTTTGAACGACAAACTCTGCCTGCGATAAGCGTATTCGAAATGCCTCCGTATTTGTATAATTGGAAGCACCGCCAAGTATTCTCACGAATGAAACTGCCTTCTTACGAATTTTCCACGATGCAATATGTGATGGTCAAGAGAGAACGTGGTGTTGTTGAAATGAAATTTCATTGCGATTCTCTTGCTTGTTTCGCGAAGAACAAAAATAAAAACGGAGTGAACACTGCGAAGAGTGATTTTTTTTGTTTTTTTGTTTTTTTTTTCATTAATTACGATTTTGAAATCGTTTTCTCGGACTCACTCGCACCAGCTGTTCAGGCGCGAACGTTCTCTGCGGTATACTTTTTGCCTCTCTGAATACTCATGGGGTAAAGGATCGGATTATGACTTCCGTATTGAAAGGTTGAAATTTATGAATGAAATCTAACGAATAGTAATAAATACGATATATATATATTGTTGACGAAGAAACCATACGAAGTATTATTTTAAGGGTTTCTTGTTGTGCGATTGAATAAAAACCAAAACGAAACCATGAAAACCTCAACCACTTGACTATTTATTTCATGACTTTTTCTACCGAATTCAATTTGACACGAAAACTGTTATCGAATAACAAACAACCAACGGCATATAAATGGCTTATTTCTGAACAAAGTTAAAATGGAACGGAACGGGCGAACAAACTCTCCGAATGCAAGGTCAATAGAAAGGGGCGATGGAAAGGAAAATTTTTCTCGTTAGAAATCCGATTATGACCAAGACTGGTCATCCTATTCCCAACTAAATGTGAATACAAAAATGCACCAGGTTGGAACGACTTTGGCCTGAAAAATGGAGTTAATGAGAAGCAACACGATTTTGAGCTGATGAAAGATCCTTCTGCGGCTTCAAACGTGAACCAGTGCGAACGTTGTAGTTTATGACGAAAAAAAAAATGAGCAAAACCGAAATAAAGCTGAGCATCAACTCGTAGCGTCCCGTCGTATGCCAAATTTCGTTTCGTTCGTCTCCTCAGTCAATTAATGGCAAACTAAATTCTTTGTTAAACTTGAGCACTTCTACTTTCGACATGAATCGATCGATCGCAAAGTTTTCAAGAGGCTTAGACGCGATAACACCAATTTACACGAATCCATCGATTCGAAAGTGATCCTTCGGAGTGGAGAAGTGTGAGAGAAACTATGCAACACTTATCCCGCCGAGGGCTTGGTTGTTCGGTCTTTAATCGAACTCCGATAACAACGAGAGGGTTACGAAGCTGTGGAAGCATCAGAGAGAACAATAACAAGGCTTTATCGAGGTTGCGTGAGCCACTTGGACGCGCCAAGCGACACGTAACAACGGTTGGTAAAAGCAGCGATTTGTTTCTATCAATTAAATCAATTAATCCTTCGAAGGATTAGTGTAATGACCGGTAGTGTGGGTATGCGTTACCGCACAAAGGTGAGCGCCACCCGAGGCACACCGAGCGCGAGTATCGATCTCAAAGAGGCTGTCCGAGAAAAAATACCGCTCCATTACGACCTACTGAGGAAACTTCGATCGCAGCATGGCTCCACCGTTGTTAGCCGAATAACCGTCGACGATATTTACGAGGGACTCAAGGGCGTCAACACTTTGGTCAGAGAAACTTCAGAAGTTGATCCACGATTCGGGGTAAAAGATATTACGAGAATAACAAAGTAGCATCTTGAAGGCTCTATGGTTGTGAGCCTAATGAAATTTCCTTCAAACCCAACACTCGCAATCAACCTGCAATTTTCATTAAATCGGAGTACATTAACTCCTCAAAGATAAAAATAACGCAATTTCGTACTTTCAATGTTTTTATATAAAAAGCCCATAATCCCAATGGCAGGTCCGATACAGAGGATTAACTTTGCCGGAAGTCCTCGTCCTCCTGCCACGTCGTCACAATGCTCCCAGTCCGGAAGCTGTTTTTTGGTTGCTCTTGACCGGAGACGTACCGACTTACGAACAAACTGCTTCTCTCGTTCAAGACTGGACTCTGAGACGTCAAAGACAAAAAAAATGGTGGATCCAGACCGGAGATGGTTCTTTCGTGGGCGACGTCATCAAAGATTTGCCAAAAAACGTCACTCCGCTGGATAAATTGTCCATAGCTCTTACTGCACTGAACGCATCAGCGATAAGTGCCAAGGAAATTCGGACCAAGCGGAATTACACCTATTGGGAAGTGAGTTCTGACATAACGAAATTTCAAAATTATCCTCATAATCTCCCAGTTTAGTAAACTCAATTGGGAATAATTATATTAAAAAAAAAAAACAGTAAAGAAATATTTCCTTTTTTTATGTTTTTGAGAAATCAATACTTTTGTTTTTCGACCGATCGAATTCATACCAAAGACCGTGAATATAGACGATCGAAGAATTTAATTGGACAGTTGTGTCATTTTTTTATTTTTTATTATGCTATCAAGGATTTTGCAACGTGGCATTGGTGCAGAGTGTGTGAAAAATAAAACACGGGGGCAATTCATTTGTCAGGATAGTTTTTCATCGTACCATGCGTTCGTACTTCCGGTTGAGAGAAAACTTGTTTGGAAAATAGGATAGGGTCGGTGGTTGCGTGCTCGTTGAGGCGAAGGGACGAGCAGAGCTTGGCAGCCGGAAATATTTATTTCGTTTTGCAGGAATATCCACTAGTTCCGTTCAGGACCGAATCCACCGGAACAATAATATAAATACTAAATCAATGCGAATGAATGCATTTAGTACACGATTATTGCGTACACCGATGAGTAAACGTCAAAATGCCAATTTTGGGGCTGGGAATTTAGCTAATGCTCGGGGCACGGACACATGCATCCACAAAGATAAACTTCGATGCTGACTGAAAAAATAATCAATCGAATGGAGAAGTCAATAGCTATTGCGATAAACGCCAGGAAAATGACAAAAAAAATGGTACCCTTTGACAGCACACTTATGAGGAGGGAATGGAATTGCTGGCAGTATTGCCAGCGATCGTTGGACTAGTCAGAAACGTGAACGGAGACATCAAAGAGAATCCAAAGGATGGAGAAGGTGATTGGGTCGACTTTCTTCTCGAACGCTCTGGCCTGTTGTCCGATACGATCGATGAACGGAACAAAGCTTTGTTTGCTTATTTCATGAGACTCTACATAGTCGCGAATGCGTAAGACTGTTTGACATTCCAATTATCCATGGACTTTCCCTTGTGATGTCTTTTTCACTTGGAAATTCTTTTCCGTTTCTGCGTATCGGTCAACAGCGACGAAGATGGTGGCTCACCGAGTACTCACGTAATGCAAATTCTCGGAGCTTCCCGCATGGAATTGAAGAAAACATTGGCTGCCGGGGTACTCGCTTATTCTACAGAACCTAACACCGGAACATTGTCCCAGGTATCCACATTAAATCAAGAAAATCAATAGCCTCCAGAGCTCAAGATGAGAACAGAGCCAAACTATAATCGTTTAAATCAAACCCTCGCAGTGCATGGATTTCCAGAAGAAAATCCAACACGTTTTGGGAGGTGAACCCAGCGGGGAAGCGTTGAAGGATCTCATTAGCACTGTCTTCGAACAGGACAACGAAATTATCGGCCACGAAGAAGGGTCCATTGGGGATTCTCGATACACAGCTTTTTCAGACTTTGCCAAAGAACACATGCACAAACAAGCGGATATCAAACTTTCCAGAGATATTTCCCGAATCCTCAACGTTATGGCGAAATCATCCAATAGCAATTTGTGGCCGGAGCAAAGTTTCATTGCAGCTCCCATCTTTCAGGTATAGTGAAGAATATAGTTTTTATTCGTTGAAGCGAAACTCTCTAGAAATTCCGCCATAGCAATATTTTTTGTGATGAATCGGGGTAAAAGGATCTCGGAGCAAAAAGCGGCGAGTATGTGATCCACTTTAATCGGTCGTAACTAACGGACCAGTCGTGCAAAAGCTCGAGGGCACTTTCACCGAATTAACGTTCAAAGGACTGTCAGGCGCGCAATCCTATCGAAATTTGCAAATCCCATATCGAAGCTTTGCTCAAAACAGACTGCTCACGCGGACGGTTTTAACTTTTAATGAAAAAAATCGCAAAAATGAAGAGCATTAAGTGTTTGGGTTCGTGGCTGTTTGGTATAATGCATTGATTTCCATTTTTCATAAAGTTCTACGGCCTCAAGGACATGGAATTCAATCAAACGCTTTTGTGGATGTCTCGAGCATTGGGTGCCGTTGCCTCAATCATATGGACCAGAGCGACTGATATCCCTCCGGAACATCCGAAATCTCGATGCACATATGGCTTGGTAGATTCTTTTCGAGAGCCTCGAAAAAATCTCAAGACCTAATGAGCTCCATGCATGGAGGGGGGGGGGGGGGCATCGTTCCATCCACCGCAACTCGGCCGAACTCGGCCTAGCAAGGGTCAAGGGCATTCTGGGAGGCAAGTATACGCCTACCTGCTTATAAAGTGAAAAATTTTCCAAAAATAAATATTTTTGGTAATCGATCGGTGGTGTATGGTAACATAATCATATCATTCGGTAGTGTGCCCCATTTCTGACAACAATTAATTTCGAGATTCATCCCCTGAGCTGGCATCCTCATAAAAACAGCTCGAAAAAAAAGTCGATCCGAGAGGGAGCAAGTTACGAGATAATTTTCTGAATCTTTCGACTATCAAAAGATTTAACCCTTCGTGGCGACACTTCCGCCACCGATCTCGATGGTCAACACTGGGTTCATTCTACCCAGTCCATTTTCGAACCTTCGAGTTTAGATACGAAAAACCAAAAAAAGAAATCTAAGGCTAACATTTTTTTTTTTAAATGCAAAATGAAAAAAAAATAAACGCGAAAAAAAAGTTTTTTCACTAAAATAATCGTTGCTTCGTTGATTTTCAATATTTTTGCCTAAAATTTGGACCTGATATTCATCAGATCTGGTTGTTTTGTGAAAAAAATAGTGGGATTTCGCGTCAACGGCGGTAATACTTATCGTCGCCAACGCGCAATAGACACTACAAACTGTCGTTAGATGACGATTACATCCCCATTGATTACGGGAAACTAGGAGATATTTACGTCACAAGTTGGTCACTGGGTGGATTCTACCCAGGGTGACCACGAAGGGTTAAAAAAGAAGAAACAACGTTGCAAAGGCTAACGGTAGGCAACTTCGCTACCAGTCGCCATGTCGGCAAATAGGACTCTACCTTCTTTCCAACCGGCAAGCAATGAGCAAGCAGTCGGCAAACCGTCCAGCGAATTTTCAGACTATAACGCAGGCATGGTACCGAAGGGATCTACCGCGGTCTTTGAAAAACAAAAAAATGTTAATTCCTGAATCTATTTGAGAAGTTGTTCCGTCGCTTAAGAATGGTAAGAAAACAATTCTCGTACTTTTTTCATCGTATTCTGATGAGCAATTGTAATTAGTAATTAGAATTCTTAGCTCCACGTATTCCACAACTATATCTTTGAGAGATTATATATTTTTTTAAATATTTCTTCCCTTTCAGTGGTACAATCCGTATGGCACGAGCAATATCATAGCGTAATAATCGCTCGGAAGTTACAAGCTCTCTGATCGGTACACTGCAAATGAAATTTAGTGAAAAAAACGTGGATATTTTGTTGAAAACGGTGAACTAAATATTTTTTCAAAATTTAAAAATTTTCGTTATTTTGACAATAATTTTCATTTATAACGAAACAATGAGCAAAATTTACGATTGGCATGACAAAAATAGACTTTTCGAAGAAACTTTCTTTAATATTTCGCGCTGCAATGACTAAATTTTTGTGATTTTTCAAGAAAACGTTTGGTCGAACGTATCCAACAAAATATCGATAATTCCGAACAAAATTATCTTTTCAGTGTATAGACCTGAAGGCAGTGAGCAACAATCGTCCCCAACTGTTCGTACTTTTTCTCTTACTTTTGTCGATGTAGTCGCAAAAACAAACAAATCTCAAACCAAAATTTTGGGCCAATTGAGTAAATTTTTTGTTTTTGCAGAAGATTGGTGCGTGACCTCTGCAGTGTGCTTAATATCCCACGCAGAATCCTACAAACTTGTAATAAAACTCGATCATTCGTAGGCACCAATCAGATATACGTTTTTCTAGGCTTTCTGGATAGTCCCAGAAGACGATAAATCACAGAATACTCATCGCTTTGAACGTAAAAATTCATAGAGTTCCTGAGATGCTCTTCTCAATCAGTCATTGGAGTTGTTAACGGCTTCAACGTATACCTGCCAAATTTCTTCACAATTTATACGTCGACGCATTCAACGAAGGCAAATACAAGGACAAAAAATGTATTTTTGTTGGAGAAAAACGAGATAAATTTCGCGATAATGCAAAAATGCCTTTAAATTTTGACGAAAATGTATGTCTGTGCTCTAATTCCATTTTTCTAAGTACATAGCAAGAGAAAACTCAAACAAGAGGGTCGTTGAATTTTCTAGCAGGCACCTAAAATGATGGTATTCGATATCAGAGAATAACTCAAGTGTCTCAATGGCTTAAGCGTCGAGAGATGCTTGCAAGAAAACGTGACCGCTAATTGTCTATTGGAGAGACACGATTGTATAACTGAATACTCAACTCTGTGTGATTTTCGCTTAGATTTATTGTAAAATACGGTACACGAGATCACTTTTTGAGGGATAGACGTGATTGGAAAAACTCTCCATCCCCTTTGGTAGCTTTTTTGTTTATCGCCATGTGTCTATCTCTGCTGACAATTTCTTCCAATACTTCGCCGTCTCCCTTGATCAACCTGAAATGCAAGGAAACAGCATTGAATATTTGTGGATAATTATCTTCTATTAAGACGACATTGATTTAATATTGCAAAAATAATTAGTGAGCATTGACCTTTGACGTCCAGTCACTTCGTCGTAAACTCTTCTTACGACGCTCTGTTTTTTCTCCCACTCTTCTCGGGTCATGGGAGCCATGGCTTTAGCGCGATCAGCTAGTTCAACATTAATTGCTTTGAGGAGCCTGTCCTCGGGTGCTTCCGACATTTGGCGTTTGATCTCTTGCACGACAGGCAATGCAGATTTCATTTTTATCATTTTCTTCGACTTGCGTCGTTCTTCCCTACGTTTCTTTTCCTCTCGTCTCTCAAGTTTTTTTGCCAGTTTCTTCTTCTTCTTTCTCTTTTTCCTTTCTCTTTCCTCCGAACTGGCAACGCTACTGGAACTGGAGTCACTGGAACTTTCGCTAGAGCTCGAACTTTCGCTTGAGCTGCTGTCGCTGGAGGAACTAGAACGCGACAAAGATCGCTTTCTTTTTCGAGACTTGCTGGATTTCTTAGCAGCTTGACTAGAGCGAGAGCACCTTCGGGATGATTCCTTTCCGGCTTTGGTATCCGATTCATTAGATACTCGGCGTTCCATCATTCTTAAACGTGATGGCGGGACTGTCCCATTTTGTTCTTCTCTCGAGCGCGACCTGAGCAACGAATGGCTTCGATTATTCCGAGGAACTCCAGCGTCGCAGACGTGACTAGCATTTCTACTGAACCCAGGACGCTCGCCGAGCAACTGCTCGGACTTTGTTTCTAGTTTGAGTCTGAGCCAGCTCGACTCGCTCGAACTGGAGCCACTGGAATAACTTCTACGACCTTTCTTTTTTCGTGATTTTTGTCTCTTGTCTTTGCTACAAGCATTCCTTTGGCCTGCAACTGCTACGCAATGATCCGAAGACGAACTAGAACGCTTTTTCGACTTTTTCTTTTTTCTATGACTCCCTGTAGAACGTCCAGTTGCTCTGGACTTGTGTTCCACTCTGCCACTCATAGCAAATATATAAATTCTTTTTTTTCTTTATAGAATCAACAAAAATACGATTTATTGCTGAATTTTTATTATTTTGGTGAAAACATCGCGATCATCCTCGTGGAGATTGAAAAAGCCGGTTTGCTAGTAAATTCACTGTGGCTAATGTAATTAGCAACCACGACAGCTAGATTATATATATGTATGTATTTGTGTGTACATATGTAGATGTACGTGCTTCAGCGATAATCGAATTGTAAGAATAGACACTTCTTTCTTTTCCGACTGAGAGGTTAAGGCACAATTCTCAATTGTTTATTTTGAATTTGCTCTTTGACGCCGTACGAAAATTAACCTTACGAGTCGAGACTTTCGAGCCCGATATTTGTCTGTGTTTAAACATACGTATATTCTTTTTGTTCAATGATTACAGTGTCAGCTTTTCAGTTACAAAATCCACGACACGGCAGTAGCAACATTATTTACACTTTAATGACAAACCGTAATGTCCGATACCACGACAAAGTGATAAATACGCCAGTGTTGCGGATTCAAACATTGGCGTAACAAAACGAAATATGAACGTTTGACGAGTCCCCTAATATCGTGTCAGTCCCGCTCGGTGCAGCACCGTCTGTCTCGATTTCCAACTCGTTCGTTTACAGTTCAATCTTTCGGATTGAACTGTATCCACGCGAATACATATGAAAAATTCAATAAGAATTTTTCGACATTTCGATAAAATATGAAAAATCGGAAATTTATTACCAAAATTAATGATTCTAAGGTAAATAAATATTTTCGGTAACTTTTCGATAAGCATGGCATACGACAAACGTACACGTGGATGTTTTGTTTTCGTTTGATTCCTTCGAAGTGGATTTCTGCCAAAATGAATTAGAATTTTCATAATAACCTTTATTTTTTTGACAGCTTTGAAAAATATCGTACAAAATTTGGAATTAAATAGTCAGCCCGTTGATATGTCTCGTTTTGTAGGAAAATGCAATTGCAGACAAAAGGTTTGTGCTTAATTACACCGAGTTTCTGCGCTCTCGATCTCAATCGAGTGTAAATAAACGTAATAAATCAATTTTGGGTTAAGATAAGGAATCGAGTGGGTAAACACTATAATCTTTGGTCGAGCCTCCTCGTTCAAATTGCTTCAAGTGAAGACTGTGTACAAAACATTTTTTACATATATCCACCAAGCTTTCGATACGTGATAACACGATGACTCGAGTTGAGAAATGAAAAAACTCTTGCGATAAAAAATACGTAAATCTCATTGGAATTATATCGTTCACTTTTTTAAAAATGATTATACAGTTATCTCCTTGCCCCTGCGGTCTCGTAGTCGCAACAGAGTCAAAACAAGTGTTGCTCAATGCGAGCTTTCTCTTTCAAAGCGTCCCCAGCATATGGAGGAAAAACTGGATTTTAAGGAAACGATAATCATGAGCCTAGAAAACTTGTTTCGTTCACGATATGTTCAAGGCTCACAGTTTCACATTATCAGCAAAATTATTTCGAAAAATAATTGAACGAATAAAAAATTGTGTATGGCTTGCCAGAGCAAATATTGCGGATGACGACGATTACTTAATAAAAGTTCAGACACTCGAGTATATTTTTCGCAACTCTCGTAACAAGAGTCATTCAAAAATTTAATACAGGTCGCCGATTCGGTGTCAAAGTATACCAAAGTCGACCCGGCTCTGCAGCAAGAGTTGCAAAAGATCGTGGAAAGTTTAAGTGCCCCAGGGAAAGGAATATTCGTTCTTGACGAATCGTCTTCGTCGCTCGATCCAAAATTTCGTCAATTTGGTATAGAGAACACGGAAACTGCACGCAGAGATTACAGAGAAATGCTTTTGTCCGCGGACAAGGTCTTTTTGTTTGTTTTGCAAAAATTCTCACGCGTTGATATTAACCGAGGAAATAGAAATTATAGAAGTGTGAGAGATCTTTGACGCCCATTAGTATTTTTGTATTCAGGCGAAGATTGAAACGATACGTTACACTTTTCTGATCAACATTTCCTCGCAAATTCATTAATTGTCAACTCGAAATTCGACCATCATTTTTCAGTTTCTCGACGAAATTGTTTGAAAATACGAACTTTTCGAACATCTAAACGGTTTTTTCAATCTTGGTATTTAGTACAGTCTCAAGTGGGCCAGTTCATCAGTGGCATTGTTCTGAATAACGAGGCTCTCTATCAGAAAACGTCAGATGGCAAAGATTTCATCGACTTGTTGCAAGAAAGAAATATAATTGCTGGGATAAGAGCTGACAAGGGAACGGTGTGCCTTTTTGGGACAATGAACGAAGACACGACCGAGGGCTTGGACAATCTTCAGGAAAAATGTATGCAGTACAAAAAAGACGGTTGCCATTTTGCGACATGGCGATGTACTTATAAATTGTCGGATAATCGGCCAAGCACATTGGCCGTTCATGAGAACGCGCATGTTCTTGCAAGGTAATAACGGATGATTCCAGAATCGCGTCATTCACAAATTCGTGTTTTATTCGAGCCTCTACAACGGGATCAAAAAGGCCCGAAACTTTTCAGCTAAATAACATTTTTTCGAACTTGTCTCTTCGTTCGATCAAGCTTTTATCATGAAATATCGGCCGATCGGCGTTTTATTGTAGACTTTTCTATTCGTCATGAAAAAACGAAGAGAACGGTGTGGGATAAAGTTGCACTAACGTGTACGACGATCGTTTTATTGTGAAAAGAACGTCGTGCCCGTTTCTGACCTTTTGTTCGGTTCGCCATGCGGTTTCCGGTGAAAATTGTTGTTCGACGTGACGATGAGGGTTTTCCAGCAAAACATCTGATAGATAATGCTCGTTGTGACCCGCAGGTTTGCGACGATTGCCCAAAGTGCGAGGCTCGTGCCAGTGATCGGGCCTGAAATACTGACCACCGGTGAGCATGAAATGCCAAGAGCGTTAGAAGTTCACGAGGAAGTGCTCTCGGCCCTCTTTCGTGCTATGGTGGAACATCACGTGTTTCTAGAGGGTCTCATACTGACACCAGCGATGGTACTGGCAGGAATCCAAAACGCCAAATTTTGCAAGCCCCAAGTACGACAATGAGAGAGAAAGAGAGAGGGAGGAGAGAAAGAAGGATCAAAGAATCTTTAAGGAATTCGTTCGGGCAAACTGCCCGATTGTCTTGTCATTGAAAAGATTTTGTTTTTATCTTGTTTTTTCCAAGATCGTTGCTGATTTCACACTCACTGCTTTACGACGAACCGTTGCATCGGCTGTTCCGACAATTATGTTTTTAAACGGTGAACAATCTGACGAAGATGCCGTTCTCAATCTGAAAGCTATCCTTCGTGCCGAAGGCAAAATTTCTTGGACTTTGTCTTTTTGCTATGGGCGCGCCTTGCACGTACGTTTTCTGTCTGTAAATCAAGAATTTTTCTTTCGTTCGCAAATCCCTCGCAACACCGCAGAATCTTGAAAATTTGAATCTTTGCGGACGTTAATATTTTTTAATTTTCCTAAATATTCCTTCGTACACATCGATCCTGGCAGTTATTTCCATAGACATTATTTTTTTCCCCTCTTATTTAGAATGCGGCTGGACTTGCATGGGAAGGGAAACCTGAAAACATCGCCGATGCCCAGACTGTTTTTCTCGACAGAGCTAAACAATGCTCCGAAGCATTGCAGGGCAAATTGGACATCGATGAATTTCGACAATGTATGAGAATTCCTGATAACTCTGATGGCGACTGATTTTTCACGAAAACCAACGAAAAAAAGGGCTGGGGGCGGGTGACAGTGGGAAGCTTCGGAAATCCATCGAATCTCTGGAAAAAATTATTTTAGGCATTTTTCGAATATTTTTTAGAATGAATATTCGTTCTCTTGCTTTTCAGTCGTGTTTTGTAAAAGAAAAAATGCGATTCAATCGGTGATTTCTTATGAGGATAGAACTTTATTTTCTGATATTCTGGGGCCATCATTTTCGGAAACTTTGCTAACACGAAAACAACATTTTCAGCAGTCAGCTCTACCGCACATCGTCGCGTTTCGAAAATAGCTATTTCCATAGGATTTAGATTTTTTTTTTGCGTTTTACGCGGCTGATGAGTTGAAGGTCGTTTATTTAAAAAAAAAAAAAATTGAAGGTGAGATTTTTTTTTATTCATTATTCGCGCGACGTTTCAATATTTTTGGATTATTTTCATTAATTTTACACAATTATACGAACATCAATCGTTCAGACGCTGAGAATCAAATTTAAGCGTAATTCGGAATATTTGGAGGATTTCGGAGTGACATCGATGAAATGTTTATGGTTAATGTAAATTGGTGAAAATTGCGTATGTGAATTTTCATGAGAATGAAAATGTTGCAAGGTGCATTAGCCTTAGCAATGAAAAAAGCTGTCGCTGTCAATGATTCTCGTTTGAATGTCAAAGAAGGTGACCTTGATTGACCTCTAGAAGAGTGGTTCTCAAACGCCGCGAGTTTGAGTCACTCGAAGTTGCTTCGAATGATGCTATACGCACTAAAAGTTTCGTCCGCTCGCGCAAACGTTTCCCCGATCGATATGTCGTCACAACCCAGGACGTCCCTACCGAGCGTTTCTGATCACCACGTGGTTACGAACATTCAGTGACGTATCTAGTCGAGAATACAAAAATCAAATGCTGCCCATTCTTTTGCGATGGTGAATAGGTAAATCTTCAATGTGGAAACGGAAAAAATATTCTTTGAGGTTATAAAATCGCTCTCGTCACGAAGTGCACAATTGTAAATAATCTCTGGAACGAAACACTTGGCCAGACGTGTAAGCAGCAAGCAATTGGCGTTGAAGCGATTACATGGCGGAAAATTTAAAGTGGCTATTGACGAGTAAACAAAGGATGAATTTGACATTCGCTGCTACGTCCCTGGTTCGAAAGTTATGACGTAGTGAGGCTCCGAGATAACGGGAAGTTGAGAACCAAGCGGATCGTAAACGCGTGAACGTGAGGTAGAAAGAGAGGGAAATCAGAGGCTCGGATGAGAGTGGGTTTGCGCCGGCGCGGCTCTGGACACATACAAGACTTTGAACACGACCAGTAGCTCACTCGTCGTCGATCCATTGAACGGTTCCCCTCCGTTCGCGCACAGCACAAATCTCCGAAGCACGTAAGTACTTGTCGAATTACATTTTTTCTAACACTTTCTTCGAAAACAACTAGACCTTAGTCTTCCCTGAGAAAACGAAAGTTGCGTCGACCAATCGATATCCCTCAAACCAAAGAATCTTTATTAGAAAATAACGATTCTGTGTTCCATCGGGAAGGCCTAGTGCCTTAGAAGCGCCATGACCTTGACTGACATTTGGATCAGTTTAACGACCGCAGTTCTTGACACAATCATTCCTCATCACAAATGTTCTTCCGAGTTTAATGAAATTAGAAAACGAAAACAAAAATAATAAAACATATTCGACTTATTTTTCGACAAAAATTCAATTTTTCAACAAGGTCCGAAGGGTGTTGTCGAGGTGACGTAAGTCGTGGCTATCATCGGATCATTCGATGAGTGAATACTCAAATATTCGAACACAATATGGATCAACTTTCAGGAAAATTGTTTAGCTCCAAATTAGGGCTTCGATTTAAATGACAAAGAGAAATGTAGGGAAATTTATTCTCTCGACTTCTCCACTTATTTCATCGATACTACTCTCACTTTCGTGTGCTTGTAGTTACGAGCATGTATACGTGTATTCGTGTGACATCTACTTGTCGTCGAACATTATCATTTTCGGTTTACATGATCGAACAGAAACCGCTGTAGCGATGTTCACGCGGACTACTCGCTGCTTGCATCTCAATGCATCGTGGTCAATTATGCAACATTAAGGTTATGGAATCTCGCGCAACACTGGCCCGCGCACGCGCTCCCCCACGAATAATGTTCGAGCTGATTAACGATCTACGCGACGTTCATGATAAATTCATAAATAACCACGTGCATTTTCTCGAACGTTTTTTTTCGTTTATTTATTGTTACCTACAAGTCCGTTCCACAGGCAAATTTTGGTAACAATGAGTACAAATTTGTTTCGTATTTCGCTCAGCGATCGATCGATCGTTGATTAAATCTCCATCAACACTGCCAAAGAAATATAAACAATACAAAAATCAAGTTGAACGAAGAATTCCCACTGAAAATTCATGAACTCGCTACATCGAAGTATGCAATTGCGTCGAACGTTTTATTTCGGATCATCGAGTCGACTGAAATAATGACGAATCGATTCGTGCGAAGAGATGGCTTGCGGTTCGAATTAGAAATATTATTTTCGATCAAAACTTGTTGCTCAATTAGATTTCACGCGTAACATTCTTGCCAAATCGTTATCGACAATACAACCCCCGGCAGAGTGTGAAGTCTTTCGGTTCGATGATTATTGCGCCACTTATCACTCTTACAGCACTTTTCTACTCGAGATTCCGACCGAACGGTTTTGGCTGTTTACCAAACCAACAATTTTTTCTTCTCCATTCGATTCACAACAATACCCCGTGTTTCTAAAACTTTCAGATTTCACTTCGCCTCGAAATTTTCCATCACTAACCTCAAAATATCAAACCCGCTGACTAATTACATTTCTTTAGACCTCAAGTGATAAGATTTGCGAAAGTTATCAATGAGCATCGCTCGGAGCGATCACGCAATGTTTTTTTATCCCGTCAATTTTTCAACTTTATCTAAATCCGGTAAAGAAACTTTGAACGCGGCATTCTATTGTTTTTGAGAGGTTAGAACTCGCGGAGCTTAAACGGACACCGTTTCTAATCGTTTTCAAAATGTAATTCGTCACTAATTTTTTTAATTCCTTCCCGGTAATTAACGACACAAGAGAGAAAAAAAAATTAATAGCCGGTGAAATTATGAAAACATGATGCAATCTCAATGCGTCGTCATGATAACGATTCGAATATACAAGTTCTTAACTTTCGGTCAGACGCTGTTTTTTGTACATCAAAAGTCAACAACACACCAAATTCTAGTAGAACTTCCTCCTGTCACTATCGCGGGAACTTTTCTCGAAGATCGTGGAAAAACCGAAATACTGTGAGGTTAACTGAGCAAGAACCCGGTAGGGACGAGCCGATCCTGTTTTACTGTGAGGATATACGAAGTCTCCGAACGACTAGCCAACTCAGGGGTCATAGCTCGCGCAATCGCAACACGTCACGTCAAATATAGACTCCTCCATCATCTATGTTTACCATCGAAGTCGTTTTTTCTTTGAATTTTGGCACCTGCTTCGTTTGAAAGTCACACGGATCCGATTGTCGTACGAAATAGTCGTATTCGATGGTCGGCCCTTTTATCTCTCGTGCCTTATGAATGAGAGTAAAAATTCTACTAGATTATTTTCAATAGAAATCTTTTTTTTTTCTCCATTTTTTTTACAATTTTCTTCAGAAGATTTTCACTCCCCGTAACTTTACCATACGTCATTCTCTTCGTCATCGGAAACAGAAGAAAATAGAGTGAGACGGAATGTCATTGTTGTATAAAATCAATTTTTTCCGCCATTGAGAAGATTCGAGTCGTTTTCGATCCCGCTGTGGAGTTTACGTTCGGGACAAAAATATATTATAAGCGTTTCCGGTAAACATCGTATGCGTTGGGTTAGGGTCGACAGGTGGGAATGTTTTTATGAAATCTCCACTCCGCTGATTAGCGAGGCACATATTTTTTCAACGTAATAATGATTTTATTATTAAAAAAGCAACAGCTCATAATCTCATTATTGATTTTTAGCGGGTTTGCTTCATTTCCATGCGACTGTTTTGTTGGAAACTTTTGACACGATGAGCCCCGCTCTCAACTTTATTTTAATATTCCCATACGTTTTTTTACAAATACAATTTTTTGATAAATTTACAAATTACAAAAAAAAAATTTACAAAACGATGTTTTGTAAAATAATAAAATTTGCGTACGAAGTTGCGATTAATATTCAATGATTTTTGGGTCGAAAAGTACGGAGAGGGTTCATTGATATTCATTTGGGTTTATGAGACGACACCA
Organism: Campopleginae sp. 14b; assembly: GCA_030522525.1. Lineage (NCBI taxonomy): Eukaryota > Metazoa > Arthropoda > Insecta > Hymenoptera > Ichneumonidae > Campopleginae sp. 14b. The sequence continues at coordinate 17,954 of JAPYYS010000558.1, read as the reverse complement.
GCAGGCCGGAGGCAAACAATTTGGGTTCTGCGCACCAAATAGACCGGCGCAAACTCGTATTCCTAGCTATCGACCCCTCCACCGTTACTCCCTCGTTCAACGACTAGGAGACATCCCATCTCGTGGTTTTTCTTTTTTCCTCGATCTCTCCCAACGTATTACACATGCCAAGGGTGTATACACGCTACACGCAGACATGTTATCCTCGTGTTATTCGTTCCGATAGCGAATTCCTCTTTTTCGTCCTCTTTTTCGACGTATATTCGATGATAAAATACACAAAATGAAATCGATGGCGGATTTGACGTTGCTTCCACGTCTGTCACTTGCAATTTCAATCATTCGTTGAATTCCTTTCGAAACATCCAATATTTTTGTTTTTTTTTACTCTCTTCACGATTTTTTCACGAATTGGACAAAAAAATGAAAAATAAATTAAAGGCAATTGGGACAGGTCCGGACTATTGGCCGCAATCGGAATACGCTAGAACGGTTGCAAATGCACAAGAGGTGAAGGTGGAAGGTAGAAATTTGGGAGAACGATCGAAGAAGCTGAAGGTCACATAGCGGTCGTTTCAGCGTTGAGCGGGCCGTAGGTATGCGTCGGAAGAGCCGAGAATTCCCGGAAGGTTCGACGAAACAAGCGAACCACATACACACACACACACACACACACACACACATCTATATACACAACAAGTTCCCCCTGTGTTATAGCCTCTACGCCGATGTCAAATGTTGACCACACGAATCTTCAAATGGAATCGGAGGGCATGGCAATTGGAAAATCGTAGACAACTTGTTTATTTTCACAGACACAGAGACATAACCACGTTTACATTCTATTCGAATTCTTATCACTGGACAAGAACAACTAAAATCTTGCCACGTCGAATTCCGCGAGCAAATATTCTTCTGCAAATAGGAGCAACATGGAATTTCAATTCTTTTTATTCATCACGCAATTCTATGAAGTGACATTTCTCGGGCCGATGTTTACAGTTTTCTGTTGACCAAATTCAATCCTCGAGGACCGTACAGCGTGGACGAAAATTGAAGCAAACTCCTCTCGACAATAAAACGTTTCTTCTGTGTGTATTTTCATAACGAAGAGAACGTGATGGGCGAAAAAAATTGCATGCGGTCGATGAGAATGTTATCGAATTGATGAAATCTTGGAAAAATGAAGTCTCCCTTTCAAAGAAATGTTATCGTTGGCGACCTCGTCGCTCCGACGCAATGTCAACGTCCGAGGCTCGTAGGAGTCTCGGGAACGGAGAGTCGTACAGTATAACAAAGATAAAAAAAAATGTCGATATTTTGGGATCTTTGGGGACCCTGGCGAAGCGATGGAAGAGATCCGCTCGAAAATATCCGAGAGTCGCTATAAGTGTTGGTTTAAAAATTTTAAACGTAGCAGTTGTGTCACTCTTATGAGCTCTGAGTATTATCACAATCCCTGGGATTGAGATCGAGTTTAAAAGAATTTTTTGAGACAATGTTGCCAACCCTCGAGCGTGCCAAAATTTCATCCAACGTAACAAAAACTTAGTTCGTCACAATCTTTATTACGGATTTTCTTGCTCTTTGCGGTGTCGATCGACTGGAAATGAGTTGAAATTAGGTCCAGGAGTAGAAACTCGTAACAGTATGCAAGAAAGTAATTGAAAACTCAAACAATATTGAAATAAAGTTTTCTTCAATCGAAGCTTCTTAGAAAATTCCCTTACGGCGTATTTTTTCAAATTCTGCAGATGAAAAGTAGACACAGAGACTCTAGTTCACAAATAGAAGTGAAAAACATTTTCCAATGATCGTCCTTTGAACCAATGTTTTTCCAGCTGTTTTATGGAAAAATATCGTTCAAGCAATATGAATGCTGACGATTTACAGCGACAAATAAAATTTTCACGTTTCGAGTCAGCACTCGTAATAACGAGTAAAAGATAATTGCTCTGAATTACGTTGATGAATAGCAACAAACCTTCTGAGGATTATCTCATTTTACATTCAAAGGTTCGGAGACGACTGGAGAAATTGTTATTCATTCTTTGCTCGGGAACTGTTTTCGGTACGAAAATTGAAAAGTTTCCTAAAGTCAATTTCTCTCCGGACGAGCTCGTGCCATTCAAAGTTTCAAGGAATTTGAAAAAAATTGCGATTTTTTGGAAACATTTCGGAAATTTTGGATGTTCGTAAGAAAACTCGCAATTTTTCTCCGGACGAGTTCGTGCCATTCAAAGTTTCGAGGAATGAAAAAAATGGTAATTTTTTGGAAACCTTTCGGAAATTTCGGATTTTCGTAAGAAAACTCGTGGATTTTCCTTCGCTTGGAGCGGCGATATATATGCTGCGTGTAATACGCTCTCGTACATCGATAACCCTCGCTCTCTCATTCTTCTTGACTGGACAAACTTCTAATAGAACTTGTTCCACTACAATGGATGCTACCGCCTCGAGCCATTATTCCAACTGAATTGGCGTTATCGTGGAGTCTCTATATTTTCCTATGAATGACTGCCGACGTCCGTATTCGTTCATGATTGCACGAAGCTATGAGAGAGGACGTTATAATACATGAATATGTACCCATAACCGCAGATATATCGCCAAAACTCGTGTTCAACCGCTTTTCGATTGTACAATAACAACGATGCACGTTCTCAACTCTCGTCCATGCAAACGAGCCATTTCCCGTAAACAAATATTTCAATAGTTTCGACGAAACTGATTTTTATCAATTGAATACTCCACGCGAAAGTTATTACTCGAGTTATCAAGATTTACAAGCAACTAAGCTGCATCCGGAGTGTCATTCCTCATGAGAAATATCACTTTGTCTTTTCCCTGTAAAGTACTTGAGAGAGAAATGACAAGTAAAACATTGCAAGTTATGAAATTTACAAGTTTTCCCATCAATCTACAAAAATAGCAGTAACTCTTTTTTTCGGAATTGAAAAATTCTGAGCCACTGCTCATTTCTCTTCTTTTATAATTATCGTCCAACATCCCATTGAGATTCATGAGTTCTGTTCTTGTTGTTGTGGAAGATTCATCGAAAGGGGGGGTAGTTTTTCTGTGAGAACTGGCCAAACATATTATTTTTTGTATCTCTTGAAGGATAAGCTGTGACGTCGACATTAACCTAGCGTTTGTATTGGCTGGGCCTTTAAAGGAACACTCAAAGTATCAAAATTCTATTTTTTTCTGCATTTTAGACGATTTTCCAATTTTTATTAATAAGCATTTTGCATTCTCGAATTGGGCAGCTGTTGGACCACATAGTAGACGCTACAATGAGTATCCGAGGATTTTTCAGATTTTTTGCAACATAGAAATTTCTGTAAACCTGACTGTTCCCTGAAAGACCCAGTATACACACGCCGGGCTGAAAATCTCGAAATTCCTTAACGTCTCGGGATTTTGATAAAAGAATTTCGCATATTCATCGATTTTATGAATTTTTATTCTCAAAAATTTGATTTCGATTTCGTTGTCCATGACGTCAGCAAATTTGCATTAAGATACATTTTAACATGGAGCTAGTTGGCGTCGGGGAAAACGGAGTATAAAGTTTTCGAATTAATTTCACTTTGTAACAAATTTCAATACGAAAACAACCTGAAATTTGTGAGCTCAAACGACGAGCTCCGACTACAGTCTATCGTTTGTTTTCTCGAATGTAGTCGGAAGAGGTTTTTCGCATTTTCTTGAAGAGCATTTGTGCAGTGACGAAAAACTTGGACAAAAAGCAAGACCGGCCAATTAGAATCGTGAAAATAGAAAATAGCGAGAATCGTGAGACTCGGTGAAGAAGAAATACGAGATGATCCGAGTGGCACGTTTGTAATTGGATTAGTTGAAATGAAAAAAAGGTTGCTACGAGACAAACGCTGTAAAAAAAAAAAACAAAAAAAACAAAAAAACGAAGAATTACCTTCGCTAATGAAAGGAACGAGATTCTCGAGTAAGAAATGAGAAAAATTTAGCTCACTGTGAAAGGACGCGGAGGAAAAAGTGAGATGAGGATTTAGGGATTACTTTTCGGAACGAATGACTTTCGGTCCGCTCGTGTTGCAATTGATTGTATGTCCAGTTGAGTTTCTTGCCATGGAATTTCGCTAACAAAGATGAAGAAGGCGGGCGTTGTCGTCAGAATTGAGAACGGAGGGGAAAAATGAAGGTGTTGAGATAATTGGAAAAAAGGAGTCACGTCCTCTGACCTCTTTCCGGTCTAATATGTCCGGCCATAGATTCTCCAAGCTGGGAGTGCAAACTCAGTGAATTTCAAATATCGATCCGCAGCAGGGCTCAAAGTAAATGACTAACGAGCAATTCAGGCGATCATTTTTTGTTCTCCGGGATGAAATAAGTAGAAATTTTACTCCGAGGGTGAATATTCCTCGGGGCAGGTTACGAATCTCAAGCCTGAAACGACGTTACAAACGTTGATATTCAAACGCTGGTCTGGCAGTTTTCCAAAAGCTATTCATTCGGCTAGAATGGAGCTTTTCAATATGAGATTTATCTTCCGGAATAATAATCTCACGTTCCATATTCCATCGTTCGTATATCATCTACAGAAGAAGAGTTTTTCTTTTGTGTGGTGTTTGTTTGTTTTTTTTTTTTTTTTTTTTTTTTTTTATCATCTCGAGAGACTCGGTTGGTGTGTTTTTGCAAAGAGTGAAAAACGGATGACTCGAGGATCCTTGTCACCGTGTCGAAGTGGATGGCTCGAGACGGATCGGAAAGAAATGTTCTCGGTTATAAACGGTACTAAAAAGCAGAAGGACCAAAGAAAGAGGAGGCGGCCAAGTGGGTAGGAAGGAGAGTGCGAGGTGAACGCAGGCACGAATTCACGCAGGGTTCCCTTAGACATGGAAGCCATTCACCAGGGAGATAATTCGCCCAAAGCCCAGAACGTCTGCGCGTGGTGCATTGCGGGCTTGCCCTCTCTCTCCCTCTCTTTCTGACTCTCAATTTTCCCGAGCAGCAACCCTCGCCGGTGTTACGGCACTGCGTCAGTCGAGGGTTCGCTCTCTTGGCGAACACTCTTCTCCCGATTGAGAGGATTCTTCCTTAACTGCTTAATCGCTGTTGAACCGCTGAAAGCGCGAGTCTCTGTAAACGCGTCTCCTCGAACCGGCGGACGCCTCGCTCGCCATGGTCTAAATTAGGAAAAAATCGCGTAGCGGGAGGCGATAAAACAAACGGAAAAAGAAAATGTAGTCGAGATGGTGCGAGGCCTCGTCTTAAAGTTCCCGGCTCTCGGGTAACCGATGGACGGGGTCGACGTTCGTCGCCGAACGGTCAATCGGTGACTAAATAATACATATTGAAACAAAACGAAACCAAACTACTTTTACCATCTTTTTTCTCAATATTTCTCGATGTATTTCCATTTAATAATCGTGTTGTACAGCCGTAAGCAATTAATCGGAGCTACGATCGAGAAACACTCTGTCAAGACGTATTCCGTTATCGAGTCCTGTATCACCACGTAAAACTTGTCGTTATTAAAATATTAACCGTATAATTATAAATATGTGTCCGATTTACACACATTATTGAAAGCGTATTATTAAAATGAACGTTCCGTACGGTATAGGCGTGTATTTTTTTGCCTTTCGAATCCTCGACCCGTACACGCTATTATTTGTCTAATCGTTGGACCACCTATTCGGAAAGAGAGTAAAACAAGAAAATAACGTGCGAGCGATTGTATCGTATAGTTTTTTGCCGGTCCGTTGCTTTTTATTTTCGACGCTAATCCGTCGATCGTTTCGTTGTTTACGGTTTCGCCAACGTTCAAAGTCGCCAGAAGGAAATTATTGAGGTAAGATTATCGTCTTCTCCAAAAATATGAACAAAGTCCCTGAATTTCAGAGAAATTTCATTGAAATATTTCGAAAATTGTTATTTTTTCGTTTCTGAGATTCGGAAACAGTTGCTCCTCAAAAACTGGCTGTTGGGGAAACAAAAATCTAGAATAATGTAATTGTCACCCTACAAGGATCGGAGAGGAAGTCATTAAGTTTAAGTATTGCGAGTATGACGCAAATTCGCGCAATAAACTCGTTCCACGAGCCAAACTGGATTACGAAAACTGGTTAAAAGAAAGATTTTTTATATCCAAACCCCTCATGAAATAGAAAAAAGAAGAAAAATTGTTGTCGTATCGGACGTCGTGAATTAATCGTCTCTCCACTTGAAGCAGTATTTCGCAATATCTGTCGATGGGAGGTGATACGAGATCCTTTCGTATATGTTCATCGGATAGAGCCGTGTTACAAAGCCGAGTCGAGCCCCGACAACGTGACACTTTTATTGCACCTTCGATGGGGCTCCCTTTGACTTTGTGAATCGACCTTTTCAACGCGTTCTACGAAGCTCGTTGCTCCTGTTCTCGAACGCGAAACAAAACGTACATTTTCACATAACGTTGAGAAAAAAAATCCGCATTATCGATCAAAAAAGTTGGTGTTCGAGAAAAGTACAATTGTTTCGAGAAACGTTTTTTTTTTTCCAGACGTCCAGACGAATAACGTTTCATTATTTGGCGAATATCCTCGTTTCTTAATAAATCAACGAAACAATTATTTTTCGGAAATATTTAACAATAACCAGCGTTATTTCGATCTATCGAAAATTTGAATTTCGCAGCTGCATTTTTCAGTGATAACCTGTCCGCTCTGATCGCAATAATAATGTCCTTCGTTCAAGATTCTTCATGAATTTATTTTGACGTTTATCTTCCTTTATCGTAGACAAATATTATGCGCTGGTAATAATCCCATTATACATATTATTATTTTCACAAAACAGTACATTTGCATAATTATGAATTTACGTGATACACTTACGTACGTATTAGTATCGAGCGGGTTCAGGTGAGCTTGGAATTTATTATAATTACTAAAGTGCTGGGAGTTGTGTGACGAAATTCAATTAAACGAATGAAAGGGGATGGAATTTGTAAACTCCATCGTCGTTCCATCATAGAAATTAATGGAATCTCGCAATTATTCAACAAATTGTTCGTATTATTCAAACTACACTTTGTATGTTTACAGAAAATGCCAGCTGACAAGTATGACAGAGCCGACCCTGAGCTTAAGGCCGAGCTCAAGCAAATAGCCGAACAAATCGTTGCACCGGGAAAAGGAATCCTAGCTGCCGATGAATCCACCGCGACCATTGGCAAACGTCTTCAGGACATCAATGTCGAGAACAACGAGGCCAATCGCAAAGCTTACCGACAACTTCTCTTCACCGCGAACAAGGTGATTTTTCAGGCTCATTTGAGTTGAAAACATTGAACAAAAACGTTGCTAACCCAACGACTCGGACAAAAATATTTTTTTACATCGATCAATTGATTAAATCGTAGGAAGCCATCAGCAGCCACATTTCGGGTGTGATTCTTTTCCACGAGACTCTCTATCAGAGCTCGGACAATGGTACGCCCTTCGTCCAATTGATGAAGGAACGTGGAATTCTGCCGGGAATTAAAGTTGACAAGGGTGTTGTACCGCTTTTCGGAACCGACGACGAATGCACCACCCAGGGTCTTGACGACCTTCAAGCCCGATGCATTCAGTACAAGAAAGACGGTTGCCAATTCGCCAAGTGGAGATGCGTTCTCAAGATCAAAAAGGACTGCCCGAGCAAACTCGCTATTCTTGAAAACGCCAACGTACTCGCTCGCTATGCCTCGATCTGTCAAAGCGCGAGAATCGTACCGATCGTCGAGCCCGAAATTCTTCCCGATGGTGACCACGACCTTGCACGTTGCCAACAAGTCACCGAGGAAGTTCTCGCCGCTGTCTACAAGGTAAACTTTTCAGTAGCTCATTGAAAATCCCAATTAAAAAAGAGACGCTTGCAAATTTTCTTCATTTTATTTTTCCATTTCAATATTTCTCGGCCTCCGAACGGAAAAATGAAAACGCTTGGTATTTCAGGCATTGGCCGATCATCATGTCTACCTCGAGGGCACACTCTTGAAACCAAACATGGTAACACCCGGACAAAGTTGCCCGAAGAAGGCCTCGCCCATGGAAATTGCAGGGGCTACGGTGACCGCGTTGAGTCGTACTGTACCGCCAGCAGTCACTGGAGTAACTTTCCTCAGCGGTGGACAATCCGAGGAGGAGGCATCGGTCAATTTGGACGCGATCAACAAGTTCCCTGGCAAGAAACCATGGGCCTTGACCTTCAGTTACGGACGTGCTCTCCAAGCATCCGTCCTCCGAGCATGGGGTGGAAAGGCCGATCAAATCGCCGCTGGACAGGCTGAACTCATCAAACGTGCCAAGGTAAACCTTCCCCTTCTAAATATCTGTTTGTCGTGACCTGAAGATTGTTTCATTTTCAACATTTGTTCAGCAATCTTTCCTTGTAGTCACTCTCTCCCTTTATTATTTACCTTTGATGTATTTTTACTTTTTACCAAACTTTTTTTCTCATTTCTTGCTAAATAATTACTTTTCATCAGATATTTATTTGTACATATTTCTCGATGTTCTCATTAATTCCCTTTGCTACACTTTCACTCCAATTATTATAGTGGTTCGTAGTTAAATGTTGATTTTCTTGTGTTCGTGTCAAGTGCTTCGAGATGTCTTTTCAAAACTAAAATAAAAACTACGAATAAAGCTTGTACGAAATTTTGAACATGATTTTTGCCAATCTTCAATTTTTAGAATTAGCGAAGAAAATTCACAGTAACCGCGGAATTTCCAGAAACGTTTTTTTTCCCCTCGTTTCGAAAAATCTTGAGGAGGTTGGATACATACGAAAATATGATGAAAATTTAATAAAATTCGGGATAATATTCTTTATAATCAAATTAAAAGATTTTACAAATTTTTTCAATTTTTCGTTTACATAGTTGTCGAGTAATTTGAGATCTGAATCGCACGCTTATGCATGCAAACTCTAGTGTTCAATTACTCGAAAACCATGTAGAATAAAAATCTCAAAAAATTTGTATATTCATATTTAATGCTAAAGAGTATGCTCACCAAATTTCATAAAACTCTAATTATTTCAAATTTTCCTATGTTTTTAGCTTGGCAACATTGTCGTCGGTAGTCACTCTCTTTAAATTTCCTATTATTTTTGATGTGATGGGACCTGATTTTTATGAAGAAAATTAAAATTTATTTCATTAGTTATCTAGTTAGCATGGCCAAATTTTTTGTTGTTTTTTGCACGTAAGACTATTGTGTGTGCTTGTTTAGGCGAATGGTGCTGCATGCCAAGGCAAATACGTCGCTGGCAGTGTATCGAGCAAGGCTGCTGACACCTCTCTCTTCGTCAAAGCTCATGCCTACTAAAAAACAATAAGCAATCCTCGATTCATCTCTTGTGTCTGTGTGACAAACGCACTAGAGCATTGTGTGTAAGTATGAGTGAGAAATCGAGCGAACGGCTTTGCTCGAGTTTTTTTCTACGAAATTTGATGAAACTAAAACTGTGGAAAAAAAGCGAACTAGCCGGGCTCGATTTTCATCTTCATTTGCTAAGCCAACTATCATAATCGTTTTTTAATAGTATTGTCATGCTGTTTCCCAAGCACTTGACTGCTTCCTTTATTTTTTCTTCTCTCCAATTATTTTAGAACAAAAAAGAACGAAATTCTATGATGAATTGCGGATTCGACCTTTTTTTTCGTCGGATTAATTAAAACATTTGCCAGTTGAGGAAAAGAAAAAATTATTCTGCAGAAAAACTGAAAAGACACGAATCCAAAAAAAATTAACATCGTCGACCCAATTCTCTGAAAGTTTTGCCAGCGCTTTCATCTAATTATGCATCGAGACAAGTAAATAAAGTTCGCTCGAATATTACGTGACGGGCAGGGTGTGGTTTGTAAGCTGCACGTATAGCACTTTCCTTTTTTTTCTAGACGAAACATTGTGTGGAATTTTTATAATCCCCTGGAACGTTGCAACTTTTTTATGAACATCGTTCCATAAGCCCAAAAAAAAAACTCGGTAAATAGATCCAGAAGTTCTTTGGGGCTTTGTTCATTGTGAAAGTTTCGAGTTTAAGTAGCTTCTAGATATTGCAGACTCGAGAGTGCAACAGAGTCATCACGGCGCATAAAAAATGTATACCTTAATGCACCCTCGCGGAGGATTTTACGGTCACATTCAAAAGCAAAAAAAAAAACAAACGTGTCCTTTCAGTTTTTTCTTAAAATTTCCACAAATTTATAGAATCATCGTGAACTAACGATTTTGTTTGTTTATTTTCGTTTTTTATGACATCGTGCAGGCCAACAGCGAGTCTGCTCTCGGAAAATACGCGGGTGGAGTTACTGGTGCAGCAGGAGATGCAGCGTTGTTCGTTGCAAATCACGCTTACTAAATCCATGAGGGATCGAGATAAATTAACGAAGAAAAGGGAAGAAAAATTTAATGAGAGAATAAGGAGAAGATGAAATTGTACAATAATAAAAATAATATCAGCCATAGAGGACTTTGCACGGCCTCCGACGAATGTAGTCAACGTCTGAATTCGAGAGAATCATCCAAGCCCACAGGAGCGAGTATTTGATGCACAATAAAGCGAAAAAACGTAAGAAAACATTGCAAAAAGCACATGAAAGAAGCGAACGAAAGATCGAAACGAAGCAAAAATGACATTTTTATTGAATTATACGTAAAAACTATCCGCGCGTTTGCGAGGGGCCATAAGAACAGTCGACGCAAAAGGAACAACAAATTATTGCAATTTTTACATTCAACGTGCGAAAGGCAAAACCAATTTTATTTTCATTTTTCACGCTACCGATATCTTTCGTTCGTCAGGAGTTTGGCTATCCATAAAAATTTCGAGAACAGCGAATTTCGTTTGAAAATTCGTCACCCCGAAAAGAATAAAACAACTGCAACGAAAAAAAAGAAAACTACACTCCGAATCTCGCGTCTTGTATGTCGTACGAGAACGCGATGAGATTATTTCTTCATCGAGACATATTAGCCCATGCGACGACTCACGAACAAACGCTATTCGCAGCAATTTGTTGACAAAAAATTTCGTGTACTTTAACCAAAAACCTGCTACTTTACGGAACTACGATTGAAAAAAAAAAAAAACTTTGAAAAACATATTAAAAATCAAGTCGATATATTATACATACATGCATTATTATTGTCGATGTCGTTATGCTATTCTACGTGTATAAAAACAAAAAATAATACAAAAAGTAAAGTCATATATAAATGTTGTCTGTTAGAAAGGTCGGTCGAAAACCACCAAGCCACATATTATACGAAAATACGATATACTATATATATGCGTATGTGTGCATCTTGCATAGGTATTCTAATTATTAACGTAAATTGAACGAAAAGGATTAAAAGTATATATATATATATATATATATATATATATATATATGTGTGTATCTCGTACATCGATGTTACGTCTAATATTTTCAATGTAATCTAGGTCACCAAAAATACACTGTGGAGGGTATTATAATTGTGCATTGATTTTTTATATGAAAACCTTGTCCCTCGACATTACGACTCTTTTCGGCCATGTGGTCGATCTAAAAACGCAACTTACAACGATTTTATAGTTGTTTCATGAGTTCCCCATTGCCAAGCAAAGGCTGTGGCGCTTTGGACCATGAAAATTTATTTTCAATACCGAAATGGAGAACGACATAATAAATTATGTGAGGGGAGTTCAAAGCTCATCCAGTTGGCAGCCTCTGATCACATGGTAAGAGAGAAAAATCGGTGTTTCGGTGGACGAAAATGACAATAACCATTGAACAAGCTTGCAGCGTCAATATGGGCCAACGATATATCGATAATTGGTAGCGGAAAGGGGAAAAAAATCTTAACCAAAACTTTCGAGAACGGAAAATGGCAAGGGCGACGCTAATCACGCCCATATTTTGATTTTCTCGTGACGAGTCTATGCCACCGGCATATACGAACCCAGAACCTTCCGATGCCCTGGCTAAGAGGCCAGCAAGCTAACCGGCTGCGGGACCACCAGACAGCCCATTTTTTTCCATTCCATTGACAATTTTGAGGGAGCAACGGAATTTAATCAACGGAAATAAATATATTATAATTTATTGTGAAAAGCAATTACAAAACAATACAAAATGCATGTACAGCGCACAACGATCTTGTCGTATTAATTGTTCAATTATATTTATCGACTTTTCGCGTTGCACGTGAAACGGCGAATGAATTTATTGAAAAAAAACGACCATGACCTTGAGAGTGCAACTTTGTGGCGTTTTCCATGGGAATACTCGATGAAATGGAATTTATATGTAACCGAACCATTCTCAGCAAAATAATTCTAAACGATCGTTTGGCCGTTAGTCCGAATCCGAAGCGTCGGATTCACGACCTTTTATCGTTTTTGACTTTTGTACTTTCGACATCCAAGGCTTATTCTTTCCTTTCTCTGGCGGATGTGTCAAATCTCCGTTGTACATTATTGCTCCCGATTGCGCAATTCTCCACTCCATCATTTCCGTCGAAAAATCGTCGCAATTACCCAAATCTGTGAATCCAACGATGTAATCCTTCGTTTTGCTGTCCGATATCAAAGCGATTGTCGGGATTATTTTGATTCTCAAACGTTCTGTGAAAATGAAATCAACACAGGAGCTTCAATATCCTTCCCATGGATAGGCATTTCATTTCTTTATTTTTAATCAATCAGATTATTTCCCATTATTTGTGTGGAAATCGATTTAAAACTTGCAACATTTATTTCTCATCTAGCGTCTCCATGATTTCCTTTAAGATAAAAATTATAAGCTCGAGTTTTTCCACTGAGAGATTCCTCAAGACAATTAGCTGAACGACGAGCTTCACGCATGCAGCGATGCCCAATTTTCCTAGTCAGCTACGAAAATGACTGAAATCTTTATTCACCAATTTTAAATCCCCTGATTCAAATTTTTCTTTTTGTGGAAATTAATTGAGAACCGCACCATTTATTTGAAAACTATTGTGCCCGTGGTTTTCCTTGGCATCTAAGATATAAATTTGAGACTTTCGGTGAAAAATTCCTCAAAATAATGAGGTAAATGAAATATTAAAAAGTAGCATTTCCGAATTTTCTTATTAATGCACAGAAAGGGCTGTAAACTTTATTCCTACTCAAAATTAGTGCCCCCGCCACCACCAATTTCCATTATTTTCATTTTGTAAGTTTGATTTATTAACATTTTTTAGCTATCAAAAAGCAACGTGATTACAATTTTTAAGCAAGGATGCTGGAAAATTTTCTGATCATTGGGAAAACAGCAGTTTCTTGATCTTACCGGTTAAGAATGGACAACGCTCGACGTTTAACTTGCAAAATCTGGCCTCGACGTGTTTTTTTGCCAATATTTTCAAATGCATATCGGCAATCTTACATCTCGGCGAATCATCTTTATAGAAAAGGCAGACAATGTTTTTTGATTTTTTCGAAATTTCAAAGAATTCCTTCTCGTCAGAGATTTCTGAATGTTCTCCATGACCCTATGGGAAATTATTATTCTTTCAATTCCATGATCGAATATTTAGTCATTTTTGGTTGCTTTTTTTGTTTTCTATCAAACTTACTGCGGCCAACCAATTCTGTTTTTGTTGTTGAATCTGCTTCATTTCTCGAAGTCGTTTCTCTCGCAATTTTTCAAGGTCATCCACATCGAGTCTTTCGAGTTGTTCGAGTTCGTTGTCGATTTGTTTTTCGACCTGGTTCGCGACCTCTAGGACTTTCTGTTGCAGGAGAGCTTCCATGCTGACCCCTCGAAGCTGTTTTGGAAATTTTTCTTTTCAAGTTAATATCAACCTGAACAATTTCCCGAATTTTACCTTCGATCAAAAGGAAGTATTTATTGCAAGGAGTTTTGATATTTTCTTCAACGCTCCTTATACGGTCATTGAATGCGGTTCTCGACTCAAGACAATTGACGCAATCGTGTCAAAGTTTTGAAGATCGGGAAGAGAATTCTCCCGAATAATGAATTAATCGATTTTCACGTACATTAATTCCCTAAACGTTGAAATTGAAATCCAGTGCAATTTTGTTTCGTTGAAACTTCGCAGCACGTTTATTTACTGATGTGATAAATAGCGGCAGACACAGTCGCCATCCGCAATTGTAAGTTTGACAGAACTGATAGAAATAGTCTGCGACAAAAAGTTCCTACGTAGAAAGGAATTTTCGTTCAACTTTCGTTTAAGGTTAATTCTCACTGATGAAACTAGTCAAGCGAGCGACTAATTCGACCTTTGAGAACGAACGATATTCCTACGAGAAATCATTTGAAAAAAATATACACATTATTTGACTCGACATGTTTTTGATTAACGGCGGGAGGGTTAATTGAATGATGTACTGAGCCTCAAAATTTTACGTCATATTGACGAAAGCACAGACTAATTCTTTTCGTTCCCTCGTGCGTCGATCTTATTTTGGAAACTTTGTGCATACATACCTTTGCGAGGAGATGGAATAGACACACGGTGCAACTTGCCTTTTGTGGGTTCGAACTTTATTTCTATCGGAAAAATCAATTTTTCGGAAAAACTATATTAACTCTCAAACAATTTCTCTTTGCTCAGAAAATATCAGCCTCCCCGGACGGGATCATTATTATAGCGGTGACCAATAGAAGCAGCCCATACAGAGAAAAAATTCCCATAGTTTTTCGGAAAAGTATGATCAAATAATTGCATGATGCCGCGTATAAAAATACGTAAACAACTGCATAATTACCTGAGAAAATTATGTAAACAAACGAGATCGACTCACCTATCCTTCAGACCCTTACGACTTTTCCTCGGTATCACCGACATGCATAGACTCGAAGCCCTGCGATGATCCCAGCATAAAATGAAGCGCCCTCATGAGATCGATAAATCTCGGCCAGTGCTTGTTATTGTTGTGTTCCATTCTCGCGGCGGGCGAGACGTTCAATACGTCTTTATTATTATTATCATTACCATTACTCCGAAGCTAATTAGATACGTCGCGCTCACGTTCATTCATTGAGGTGGCGGACGATGTGTCGTGCATTATAAATGTTCCAATCCAAGAGTAGTGTAGTAATATCGTCGATACGCGGTCGGTAGGGAAAAGCAGAGGCTCTAATTCTCAAACACGGACAGTCAGTTGAGTCAGTGCGTTAGTGGCAGTCGAGAAGCTGATAGGCTCGTGCTTATCGTTTGTCGTCGCGCGTCTCCTTTTTTTGACTCGCGTGCGTGTGAAATAATTGTAATATATTTTCGTTAGTTTGATGCAACTGTTGAACACGATCCTCATTACAGCCTGCTCGATTTCTCAATAAACGGAGCAGATAGAACATTCCAGCAGATAATATCGAGACATCGTGTGAAGGGCGTTTTTCTTATATCAACTGGTGTTTTATTGTTTTTGTTGTCTCATCAAAGAAATCGGAGATATAAAAGAAAAATGACGGAGACCGAGAACATATTCCTTTTCGTGCCAAACATTATAGGTAATGATACTTGTAAATTCTGATTATTCGAATCCCGATCGCATGTGCACATACTTCATCATTTTATTACGAACACAAGTCTATTGCGTCGTATTACTCAGCCAATGGGAACAATCGATTATTTTTTCAAAATTTTAATGGCCATTGCGAATTAATAAAAAATCTTAACCGACGAATCATCATGAATGAAGGCAATTCAAAGCAATTATTGAGAATCCAATCAACACCGCGGTTTATTTGTATTAAGTTGATTTTTGCGAGGTTTCGCACGAATGATGTAATTTCCGTTACAATTGAACTTTCATCGTAATTTGCGCAATCGTATTGAGAAACGATGCATGATAACAAATGAGAAAGAAAAGAGAATTATCCTTGAAGCAAATATTAGAGGAATGATGAATGACAATAATTTTCTTTGACACACAGCTCCATTTGTAGGTCTTCGATGCTTATTGATCCCTCTGGTTCTGTTATGCGGACAGTGCCTGATATCTTGATCGGGTTTCCTTTATTTCTTATTTGAAAATTCATCAGAATTGTGATTTCGGACCAAAACTTGGGACCGCTTGGATATGTAATAAAAATTGATGTGGGTCTTCCAGGTTACGCCAGAGTGTTCTTGGCTCTGATATCTTTCTATTTCATGCCAACGCATTACGTCATTGCCTCATGGTGTTACATACTGAGCGCGTTGTTGGATGCATTCGACGGCCATGCCGCCAGATACTTCAACCAGAGCACCAAGTTTGGAGCTATTCTGGATCAGCTGACGGATCGTGTCGGCACTATGTGCCTTCTCGTCAATCTCAGCATGTTTTATCCCTCCTATGCGTTTTGGTTTCAGCTCAGCATGGCCATTGACATTGCCTGTCACTGGATTTATTTACATACGTATGGCAAATACATTCGACCTTATGACACTGAAGTTTACAACGTTCAAGTCCAACAGAAAATACATTTTTATATTCAATTTTTGTTCAATTAAAAAATCCATGACAAATGTAAATTCAAATTAAGGACGCAATTTCGTTGTATTTCAACGATGCAAACTTCAACGTCGTTTGACCTTGCTGTTCTATACTGGTTTGGTAAATTTTGAATTTGAATGAAAAAACTGTGCATTACAGGACCCTCCTCCAGGGAAAAACAAGTCACAAATTTGTGGACATGTCGGAAAATCCAATAATGAGAGTTTACTACACAAATCGTCAAGTCTTATTTTTCATGTGTGCTGGAAACGAAGCATTCTACGCTGCTCTCTATCTTCTCCATTTCACCGAGGGACCCATGAGTATGCAAATTTCTTCTGCTCAAGCAAAAACTCTCACGAGCCTTGGAACTAATGAAATTTTTCATTTCATTTTGTTTCAGTCGCAGGAATCAGTTTATTCAGACTGGTTCTGTTGATTTCCACTCCCATTGCAATCGTCAAAACTATTTTGTCACTCTTGCACGGCTACGTCGCCTGCCTAAATTTGAGCATCATAGATGTGAAAGAGCGTAGCGCTCTGCGCAAGCAGAATTGAATTTTCCCACAGAGAAATATTTTTTATTTTCATCTTTCGCTAGTCCAATTCCAACGCGTTCTCCTCTCGGTATAAACAATAGGTATATATGTATATAAACGATGAATATCCATGTTCCTACCAAAAAATAGCGAAAAGAAATATTTTTATTGCGTATCTATCCTGTGGATATGCCTTATTTCATGGGGTCACATAGAAAGTAGTAAATCTTATACGTTAAAGGTTATTAATCTACAGATGTTTGTTTAACTTAATAATTGATGTGATACTTTGCATTTCTTAGTACTTCACCAACATTTGTCGATTATTTACGAGGAAGCTCTTCCATTATCTTCGTAGCGCCAAAGTCTCGATACAAAATAATTAATAGACAATGAAATACAAAACTGTGTGTACTGATTTCCATTATTACTAATTCTGCTCTGATGAATAAATATCAACGATTCAGTTTTATCGGTTTACTACTTCATTTCGAAAAATAAGGCAAATAAACTGAAATTTGGTGCAACAGATATTTTGGTAACAACTGCACGGTTTTTTTTTTTTTTTCCACTCACTATGCAACGATATGTACACAAAGAATTACAAGGAAAATATCGCATGGGCTGTCGTTGAAATTCGGAAAAAGAGAAAAATTCATTCTACGAAAAATTAAGACGCAACGAAAGTGACCGAAAGTCGAAAGTGATGGCGAAGAAAAAGAGAAAAATGTAATACACGGTTGCATGTTTAGTTACCGCAAAACGCGGTAACTAAAACTTTCTTTATTATATCGCAAATAGCGGACGATATTTTGAAGGAAATTTTCGACGTTGGTATAAACAGCGATAAGGCACGGAAAGTAAATCACCAACCCCAATATCTCAATACGTTTATATATACTCAATACATATATATATATATATATACACCAACGCACACACTGA